>JAWNLS010000017.1:0-39214 GCA_035042185.1 Drosophila kambysellisi
TTGTCAGCATTTCGATTAAATGCTCAGGTAACAGGAAAGTTCATATCACGATCCTTAATATTACAGCAATATACATTTAATTGGAGTTTATTGGAGTCTTTGAATGATGTTTAATTATGTTAGGGCACTCATTTCAATTGTAAAGTCATTCAGTTCATTTGCAGTCGATCTGCAGACAGTCACCACAAGCGGAGCTGCCACTTGAAAACCACTTGAGCATGTAATAATTTACAACATGTTGCAACAGCAACCGCACGCACAACACATGATGTGGCAGTCGACAAATGAAACTGACACTAGTCACACCCTGTCCATATGCTGTTGTAATCGTGTGTGTGCTTGTATCTGTGTATTACTGTGTGTGTCACGGCTTGTGGAAAGTGCTTGAGTGTGGCTGTGACTGTTGTCAGCTTTCATAAAACATAAAATCACTTTGGGCTTCCTGGACAGCCTGGCAGCAGCAGGTGCCATGTGCCAGGTGCAGTTATTCGAAAACTTGAACACTCGAGGACTTCGGGTTACGCACAATGCCACCTAAATGTAGCAACAATCTAAAGTGTGTTTCGCCATGCCTTCAAGAAATCAACAAGCAGCTCTTTGACCAGCCCACAAAATCTCAAACTGCAGAAGAGTATTCTGTTTTCGACATGGGTTCCAAATAGTGGGAATATCCTTTACCTAAGAGTTAATTGAAAATTGGCTTTTGTATCAACGAAGTAAAATGCTAATGAGTACAAGCAGATCTGTTAACTGGAAATATTCATAAATTTAAATTTGTACATTCTTACCTTCACATTTTCATGACAAGTGTCACTTATGGATTTTACTAAGATTTGGGTTCTTAACGAGCACTACATGTCACACAAATTACGCCAAGTTTAACCAGTGTAATACCAGCTTTTTTGTGTTTTTACCTCTTAAATTTGACGAGATATCGATTATACTACGCAAATCAAAAAGAAAATAATTGTGTTTACTTCAAAGAAATATTTCATATCGATTAAAATTTCCTACAACACTATTAATTAAAATTACAAACAAAAACAATTAATCAAACATTATTAATCCTCTAATGCGTTTAAAGTTCTCCCTGCAATTTTATTTTTATTATTATTATTTGCAATAATTATATGTACTCTGCGACACCTTCTTTATTTTTAAGAAGCCTTAAATTAAAGGTGTTGCCATAAAAGAGCTGCATTTGCATTTAAGAATCTGACAGGAACCTTTTGGAAGCTATGAAGCCAAGCCGTGACTGGGGAAAAACAAGTGATCAGCATAATGGGCAGTCAAGTGTGAGGGCGAGTGGTTGCGAGGACCAAGTGCCAGACAATGTGCCATCAGACACGCAACTCTCAAGTCAACGCAAGCGCAGCTCATTACCTTTTCGCATCTTGTGAAAACTATAGCCCGAAATGTTGCTGCAGCCACTTCAGTGTAAATCATTACAATAATTCAAATGGAGTGCCGTCAGGACGATAGCAAGTGGCAGCAGGAGCAAAGTAAACGGTGAAAGTTTGCGGAGCCAGACACAGAATGAGATTGTACGAATATAGTAGTAGGGATAGCCTAGTAGGACATTAGACGGCAGACAGCTGGAATAGCAGCCACTCGAGACTGAGAGGTCGAGGAGGCGGCCATTGCATTTAAGCAGAAAATGTGGCATGAAAAGAAAGGGAACTGCGAATAGAATATGCCATGATTTAGTGTTTTCAAACCGCTTATACAGTTTGACATTAAACTCGTTTGACTAACACCAAAAAAAAAATCTTTACAGGTTTTCAGTTTCTTCTGAAAAATGAAAAAATATCAGTAATATTTCGACAGTCATGCTTTTATCGATGAGAACGGGCAGACGACTTGGAAATTTCATCTGAAAAGTTTACAGCTAAAACTACATTATAATATTTAAAATGTTCCTTTTATTTTTGTGGTCTTTCTTTGCGTCATATCAAATCAACTGCAAGCTGGTAAAATATCTATAAAAAAAAGCAGCAGCAACTGCACAAATAAAATCATATTTAAAACTTTCTGGCCATAACAAAAAAGGCAGTAACAAGAAGCAGAAGAAAAAGTGTTGCTGCTTTATAAAACCAACAAAACTTTCGTGTTAAAATATAATAAAAAAAAGAAGAAAGAAACCTTCTTAGACAATGGATCGCGACGATTAGATACCCTAAACACAAATGTGGAGGTATGCGAGATATATCCTTAAATTAATTTGTATTTATTACAATCGGAAATCGATATATATAAATATCATTCACGAAATGTATCGATAAACTGAAATAAAACAAGAAAAAACGAGAGGCGCAACTTACATAATTTGTGTGTAGCCAAGAAATAATTTTCAAGTTTGCCTTTCAAATTGCGGTACATATAAGATAGTAACCATCCTCCGAAGTTTGGCAAATTGTCAAAAATTTATATGCCGATCGTTGGAAGAGGTACTAGCATGCTACCTTCCAAGTTTGGTCACTATATCTTTAAAATTGTGGAAGATATGCTGAATTATCGATGTACACTTACAGAAATATCGGCATTGGCGATTATGGTCGCAGGTATGCGCGCAGCCATACAAGTTTGTATCGGTTCTTAAAGATGGCTACTAGCAACATACCTACCAAATAAGACATTTCCAACTCAAAATATTGGGAAGATATAGCCACTTACAAGTTTTAGGGACCAGGGAACTGGGGCATCGGTGATAGGCGTGGCAAATGCCGACGTCACCAAACACCTACTAAGCAAACTTAGTGCCTAACGCCTAAAAATTGTGGGATATATGTGGATGTATCGATTTGAGACTATCGAATTTTAAGCCTCCTAGTAGACGTAGCACTCCATTTTCACACTCTGATGCGCGCACAGACAAGTATATGTTCCTAATTTCAAGTATCTTTCTCTATGGGTGTCGAAATAAATAATGTTCATACAGACATGAAGGACATTGCACAAACCCAATTCACTATGTTACCTTCGGTATCAAAGTATAATTAATCTGCTAATGGTATACCACATACTCATGCAGACGGAAATTCCTAGCTCAACACGGCCCCTGATCGAGAGCATATATTCTTAATGAAGTCGGACATGCGGCATTCTGCCTGTTACACACTTTTGCACAACTTCGTTACACTCTTTGCCCACTTTCGATGAGTTTAGGGTATAAAAATAAAGAATTGTTTTCTTTTGCACAAAAAGCGAAACAAGCCAAACAAAATGCCGAACAAACTGAACTTTTAAATTGGTAATTGTAAATATTTAGCAACATTCATAAACTGCAACTGCAAACAACAAGTAAATTAAATTTTGGTTTGCCAGTTAAGAAAGTTTTTTAGTTTTTGACCATGTGAAAAACAGATTTGACAACACTCTTAACGCAACGTCTTATTTAAGAAAACTTCAAAGTTCATTTTGCGTGTTTCAGAACCAGTTCAAACCAGTTTAACTTAAGTTCGACATTAACACGTTCTTAGCAAATTTGTGACGATATTCAAAATGATTTTTACCTAAGCTTAATGCATTTTTGACCATTTATTTGTTGAATACTTTTTTCGAAGTCATACGTTATACATATTAAACCTACCAAAAACGGGAAACTGTTGCTTGCCACTTTTTTATATCATTTTAGCAGCTGTCAAAAATGTAGAAAATGTTGTTACATTTTGTTCACAGTGGTTCGTACTCTACAAAAATTAATAAAATGTAGCTCTTGTAAATAAGTAATTATATTAAGCACATATGAATAAGTGTGCATCTTTTTGCGTACCTTAACTCAACCCAATTTACAAATAATGCATTAAGGCACAGAACAAAAAGTATGTTAAAAATATTGCATAAATTGAGGCAAACAAAGTGAAAATGTTAAACATGGTTTGTAAATTTGTTTTGCAAACAGACTGCAAATGAAAAAAGAAAAGATGTGAAAAACGAGTGCAATTTAACGGGGCGTATGCATAATATTTAGCTAAGCCGAAGCCAAAACGGGCAACGGGCAACGGGCAACTGGCAACGGGCCCAGGGCAAAACTTAATTAAAAATGTGTGCGCATAATTATAACTATATTTAGCATGCTGCATTCTTACACAGCCTTAAACACAGACACAGGCGCATATGCATATGAGCATTAATTTCGTATGCAGCTGTACACAAAGTAGATCTACAAAAAAAATATATGTGCTACAGTTTTTGTAAGCGGCATTTTGGGGCTGCCGCTGATGATCCAGCGCCAGGTTTTGTCAACACAGCGACCCAGTCACCAGCATCGCTTTTGGCTTGATGAGCGGCAGCAGTTACCGTAAATTATTTTATTTATACCGTTAGTCGGAAGGGCTGCCGTATCCCATGAGCTGTCTATGTGCTTGACTTAATAAAATAAATTTAGAAGTTGCCACAGCTCCCCTTATGCACCCGCTCAATTCACGCCTCAGTTGGGCGCGCCAGCAAAACGGCAAAATGTGCATAAGTCCTGTGTGTGTGTATGTGTGTTTGTGAGTGTGTATGTATGTGGGAGCAGAAGCTTGTTGTTTATTATTTATGCATGCTGTGCAACATTTTCGCCCAGCAGCTGCACAACAAACGAGAAATCGTTCCACGGCTGCTTGCCATGCCGATTTTTTATACAACCCATTAAAAATGGGTAACAGCCAGAATGACGCAACTCCGACCCCATAAAGTATATATATTCTTGATCAGGATCAACAGCCTAGTCGATATAGCCATGTCCGTCTGTCTGTCTGTATGAACACGCGGATCTCGTAGACTATAAGAGCTAGCGACTTAAAATTTGAAGTGTAAGTTCTATTATACCAGGCGCAGACCAAGTTTGATTTATTTGATCGATAATTGCCTCAGTTTCTCGATTATCGTTACATTTCGATTTTCGATAGCATCAAATTCCACAATTTAAAAGGCTTCTAATTTGTACATAATATGCATAAACTTGTAGTCAGTCAGTTCGGGTCAGTTCGGGCTAGTGAGTAAAAATATCCGCTACCTTAGTTATCTTCCTACTCTGTAGTTCATGAGCTTCCCAAAAGAAAATAATGCACTTGCCGAACTGAACATTTGGGTGCAAAGATGACTTAAAAGGAAAATTGCCTATAAAGCTAGACTATATTTAACAACTGGGTTAAGGGTATATCGTAGTCGAGCTCACTCGGCTACAGAATTCTTACTTATTTTTGTTCCTTATGTTATTTCCCGCACAATTTCACAGTGGTAAGCAATTTTCACTCCTTAAAAGTCCGAATAAAGGCTTACAGGACACTTTCACAATTCATAATTTTTTGGGAAAAAGAAGTTTTCTCGGCGGTATAATAAAACTCGGATCTTGCCATGAAGATAAGTTTACGACTTACAGCTATTGCTGTCAATCACACCGTTTCACCATAGCGAAGGTTTGATTTTGCTGCGATCTCATCTACAAATTTAAATACAAATGCATATTTATTTATATTACGATAGTATTTTCTAACTCTCTTTTTAAAAATAATTTATAGGGGACTGATTATGTCCAGTTTAATAATAATATAATAATTAAGTAGTGCAGTGCCTAGCAAAAAAAATAAAGTGCTATAAAGTTCAAACAAGAAAAAAAAATGCAGTGCTTAAATGCCAATTTATTTAATGTTATATTACAAATGAAAAAGAAACTTTACTTTTTATTAAAATATTAATTAATTAATAAATTAAAATTAGTCAAAAGCTGAAAACAAATCCAAAATACATTAAGCAGCTTAGTTCGACCAGTCTAAAAAAAAATTAAATATTTGGCGTATAAAAGTTTAAATAAGGATATTAATACTTAACCTATTATTCATGGAAGATAGAAGCTTTTTTGCAGTTTCTGGGCTGATCTTGCTCCACTCCTCCAGCAGAGCATTTTCGAGAGCCTGTTTGCTGGACATGTGATTCTGGATTTTATTTTCTAGCAGAGCCCACGAATTTTCAATAACATTTAAATCTGAAGACTGGGCCGGTGGAATTCTGATGTGGGGACAGTACCAGATACGCCAGGACTGCACTATTCCGGACTTATGCTTGGGATCTTTGTCCTGGTAGATTCGGAAAGTACGTCGGGTTCTAGCTTCTCGGCACTTTTGGAGTACATTTTCCGTTAGTATATCAAAGTACACATACTTGTTCATTGTCGTTTCAATAATCACCAAGTTTCCGACACCGGCTACTGAGATAAATGCCAATTCCATGACACTTCTCCGACATGCTTGACTGTTGCCTTAAGGTGTTTGGGATTCAGCTCAGTATTGGACTGTCGCCACACATAATTCCATCCGTCCGGCAAAAAATGTTGAATTTGTACTCAAATTCAAATATGACTGTGCTCCAGAACTCCAAATCCTTGCCCAAGTGGATTTTGGCGAACGTCTACTAGACCTATTTTTTGCTTTTATAAATTGCTCTTTCCGTGGTACTCGGGCCTTAATGTCATAGTTGCACAAAACCTGGAGCACAGTTTCCACACTGAACTTTTTCCTTATTTCATCCTGCACCTATTGAGTCAGTTTTTGAGCCGATAAGATTTCCACTTATTTTCCTGATGATCCTCCTCTCGTCCTGCTCGGTAAAAATTGGGTTCGGCGCCATTCCGCCCTTGTCGACGAAACTGCGAATGATGTAGAATACAGTTGAGGTGCATAGATTGACCATTTTAGCTATTTGGCGACACGAATATCCAATTTTTAAGTGTACCAGGATAAGTTTCCATTGCTTAATGGTAGCCAGTTTGTCTTCCTTGGCTTGTTGCACCCGAAAAGAAGAAAAAAACTAAACTGATTACGGAGGATTGGTCTATTTATACCGGAAATATTCAACTGTACGCAAAAAACCCGGGTTTTATGGCACCCAGGTGTCCATAATGTATCTGGTCGAAATAACCTGCTGTCATAAAAAGAGGTGCTTTCTTACATAACCCTACCTAGCAGGTGGAAAAATTAAAGTTTAATAGGGACATACATATATTCATTTCGGTGGTTAATAAATGTACCTGCCATCGGTCATTGGAATTTTTGGAAAATAATGAATAATGAGTTTATGGCAGGCAATTAAAATTTTTGCTAGACACTGAACGATCTGAGCTGCCAGACACTGACTACATACAGTGTAGTTCTTCAAAAAATAAAGCTTAACAAGTAAGAATTCTGAAGTCGGGTGAGCCCGACTTCCATATAACCTTAACCCCGCTGCATATACATAAATGCATACATACATAAGTACGTACAGGCAAAAACATATTTACGCTCGAGTCGAATATCGCCCCATCTCTTTCTCACACATGCGCTCGCCTATTTATATGTATACAGAAAATGGTTGCGGCTGCTGATAGAAATGAGATCAATATAAGAATATATTTTCGACCATAACTTGAGTGACTCTTATCCGATTTTAATGAAATTTTGCAAGGTGATGATCAGCAATATGCGTATACGTATTATGTTTTAATAAGAAGATTCTGCCCTTAAAATTGTGGAATTTATTGCTATCGGAAATCGAAATGTATCGATAATCGGTAAATTGAGACAGTTATCGATAAAATAAAGCAAACTTGATCTGCGCCACACTTTATGGAGTCGGGACAGCTCCTTCAGTGCTTTAGAATCTTTACGCCAATATTATGAAAACATATAGGCTTAATAATTGACGTATAATTAACACACAAAATAGTAAAAAAAAAAAAATAGTCGTTTTCAGCCATAGTCTGGACAATAAAATCTGTGACAAGACGATAACTTGTGAATATTGAAAATGATTTATGTTAAAAATACAATGTATTTAAGTAAAACAAAATGTGTTAATAAATATACGGACGCTCTGGCTTAAGATAAGCCTACATTCATATTACATTGTTTGGTAAAAGCGAAAAATTACGTGGATAGTGAAATAGGTGAGTGTTGGATAAAACTAAAGTTTTTTTATACTATTATACCAGAATGGTAATAATAGTATATTGGTTTTGTGCAATGTCCGTCATGCTGTCTGTCCGTCTGTCCGTCTGTATGAACGCGCGTTCCTCCGACACCCTTAGAGATAGAGACTTGAAACTTGGAACGTATATTGGAAAGTACCCTCAAAAGTTAAAGTGTCTTGGGTTTGGACCTACGTCCACCAGGGAGCTAGAAAACCGCGATAATCGATTTTATCAAATCGATAAATCCACATATCTCTTACAATTTAATGGCTACAGTCACCAATTTTTGTTTGTAGGTTGTTGGCGAGGTCCTTGAAAGATTGGCATGTGCCACGCCCACCTCCGACGCCCCCATCACCCCCGCCCTTAAAATTTTCAAATGGCTATATCTTTCGCAGTTTTTGAGTAGGGAACGTCAAATTTGGTAAGTACATTACTGGTAGTCGCCTTTAAGAACATACGCCGCTGTTACTGGTAACTCCCCCAAAGATCGATAAAAAATTGGATGGCCACGCCCACTCCACCTACCTGAACCGATACACCTGTTGGTGTAAATCGATAAACCCATATATCTCACGCAATTTGAAAACTTAAGTCACCAAATTTTAATGGTATATTGCTAGTAACACCCTTCATAAATGTGGAAAAAAAATTTTGGACTACGCCCACTCGTGCCTACAAAAAACGATAAATGCCTGTATCTCCCGCAATTTAAGAGCTACAGTTACCAAACTTAGAAGGTATATTACTAAGATCGAACTCCAAAATATTTTGGGCCACGCCCACTCCCGCACACAAAAAACGATAAATGCCTGTATCTCCCGCAATTCAAGAGCTACAGTTACCAAACTTAGAAGGTATATTACTAAGATCGGGCCACGCCCACTCCAGCCCCCAAAAACGATAAACCTTTAATGCATTTAAAGCTTGGTTCAGGGTATATGGTAGTCGAGCTCACTCGACTACAGCGTTCTTACTTGTTTTTTATTTGGCCTTCATTTGTTTGTGGTTTACTATTTTTCATTTCGAAAGATAGATTTTTTTTCTATTCTTTGTGTATTTTAGTTGCGTATTTAAAATTGTACTACACTTCAAAAACTTGCATGAAAATATCAATAAATTTGTAAATAATTTTTTTTTAATGAAAAATCTAACAGGCTATTTAGTCATATAATTAAAGGTTGATCAGTAAATTGTCTTGATAAATACAGCTGACGTAATTAATATGTTAAACACAACATTATATTTAATATGCCTATAATGTACGCATTCTTTAAAGCGCCAATTATTTCATATATTTGAAATTTAATATTAATTTCTTTGATTAATACTAAGCGCATTTGTTGATGCTGCTTTAAAGGTTTTCAATACTTGACAAGTTATTGGCAAAGGATTTTAGCCTTTGGAAGACGTAATGACATTTTGAGGCCACAACAAAAGGACGACAATGCAGCAAACATAACAATGGGTAAAACAGGAGCAAATAATGGCAAAATAAATATGTTGGAAATTCTTAAAAATATCCTTCGTTAGAGAGTGTGTGTGTGTGTGTGTGTGTGCATTGAACAAAAATGAAGTCGATTTAATAAATGCGGTGGATGCGAGGCCAAAAATTCTTAAATTTTACGTATACGCGAGCTGAAGTTTTTTAAATAAAATTAAAGTCAGAACTCTATTTTTTTGCGTTTGCGCCTATTTTTGCTACTTGCCAAAAGCAATTTACAAAAGTTTTTCCATCAAAAATCCGCTGTCAGTATAAATATCCTTAAAATAGCCGGCACTGCTGCTGCTGCTAAACATACACAGGACACTGGCACACACACAATGTTGCTGGTCGCCTCCTGAGCAGCCTGTTTGCCTGGCTGGCTGCACTCTCCAGCTGCAGAAAATGATTTATGAATGCATGTGCTGATATATGCCATGTGTCCTGCCCCAAACTGCTCACACTGCTCACACTGCCACCCGCCGGCTCGCTCGCTCACCCACTCGCATGCCACGTTCTTTGCTTGCATTGTTAGTGCCCAAAATTATGCTACAATATTTTTTATTTTCCTACACATTGCGCTAGTGTTGGAAAACTTTGTGCATTGTTGCCTCATCTATTCGCAGACCAAACAAAGTGAACGTGTTAGGCACACACACATACTCACACTTCCGCTAAATCAGAGCACTTTAAATTGAGCATGCTATGCATTAGATGTGGACGTCAACTTTGCCCGAGCTTATGGTACAGGGCAACCTAAAGTCGTCTGATCAGCTCTCTGGCCTGCTTATCAATTGCAGCTATAACTTCAACAACTGATTATTAAAGTCAGATATACATATTTATACTATTATACCAAAAAGGTATAATAGTATATTGGTTTTGTGCAATGTCCGTCATGCTGTCCGTCCGTCCGTCCGTCTGTCCGTCTGTATGAACGCGCGTTCCTCCGACACCCTTAGAGATAGAGACTTCAAACTTGGAACTTATACTGAAAAGTACCCTCAAAAGTTAAAGTGTCTTGGGTTTGGACCTACGTCCACTAGGGAGCTAGAAAATCGATAAATTCGATTTTAGCAAATCGATAAATCTCCATATCTCTTACAATTTAATGAATACAGTCACCAATTTTGGTTGGTAGGTTGTTGGCGAGGTCCTTGAAAGATCAGCATGTGCCACGCACACCTCCGACGCCCACATCACCCCCGCCCCTAAAAGTTTCAAATGGCTATATCTTCCGCAGTTTTTGATTAGGGAACGTCAAATTTGGTAGGTATATTACTGGTAGTCGCCTTTAAGAACCGATAACAAATTTGTGGTGGCATGCCCACACCTGCGCCTATAATCGACAATTCCGATTGTGAATCGATAACTCCGTATATCTCCGAACATTTTAAAGATAGAGTAACCAAACTTGGAAGGTAATTTGCTGGTAACCTCCTCCAAAGATTGGCATACCAATTTTTGTACCCCGCCCACATCAGCCGCCGCCAGGACTTTCGTCCATAGAAATTTAAAATGCGCATATCTGCCGTAATTTGCAAGCTAGAGTCGCAAAATTTTGAAGGTATGTTACTGGCAACTCCCCCAAAGACCGATAAAAAAAAAAAATTGGATGGCCACGCCCACTCCACCTACCTAAACCGAATTGAATTTAGTCCACATTAATTTATATTTAGAGTACTCTATTTTTATCATTAACAACTCTATTTTAAATCTTCAGTTAACTATCATTATAACTAATTCATACTATATATTTTTACGTTCTGACTGGATCGTGTTGGGTTTTCTCCCATCCCTGAAATAAATATGGAACCAATTTTTTATCTAATTAGCCCCAGAAATTTAAAAAAAATAATAATATTTGATTTTATAAAAACGTAAATATTAAATTTTATTATTCATTTGTATTTATTTGTGTCGACTAATTTTAAGACTTAATTATTGTTAATATTGCTTATTGTTTTTGGAATAATTCAAAGTTAAAATTTATATACAAACTAAAATGTAGTACATGCATAACATTTATTCATTGTATACAAGATAATATTTAAAGAAATTTATAGAAGGAAGAAAATAAAAAAAATTAATTAAGTAATAAAAAAAAGGTTGCATATAAAAATGCAATGACTTGGTATACAAATATCAAGCCCGCAAGTTAACATTTCGGCTTATGAAAAATTGAATTAAAACAAGTGATATAATATAATTTAATTAGTGCACATGTAATACGAAAAACTAATCCATATTAATTAAAGCGAATACAATTAAATTTCAAACAGAATTGTCGGTCAGTGCACAAAGGGAATTATGTAGCGCAGAAAAATAAATAAATAATAATAAAAACGCAGACAGATGAAAATATTACTAAGTGAAAAAATCTGTCGGAAAAATTAGATTTAACTGCGCTATTATTACATTGCTTTTATCTTTTGTTTTTGTTGTTGTTATGAGCGTGGAAATACATAAATCATAATTTTACACACATTATAAATAAATTATAAATTAGATATAATGTAATACTAATTTGTTGACAACTATGCCATTATTAGCTGGACAAAAGTGAAAACCGCTACAAAATGAGCTTAGCAGCTTACAAAGCGATTAATTAGCGATAAGTCAGTAGTATGCCTGTCAACAAAAATTTAACTGCTCATTAGTTGATTCAGGCCCACTCTGGACAGTCACGGTAGCGCAGTGTCAATGCGACATTCCTGGAGGCAAAATCAGCCTTACGTAAACGCCGCCTGCAACCGCAAAGCACCTGCCTCATTTGGATTCAGTGTGTGTCTCGTTTCGTCTCAAGTTAACTACCTCTCCCACTACGCCCCGAATTTGGCGTATGTGTACATGAAAGTGTGTGCGGAAAAACTACTTGTTATTCAGTGCGTTTAACTTCGTTTAGCTGGGCAAAATGTTTTAGAACTCGTTAGAGTGTTCACCGCGCCACAGCAACGGCTTCAATTAAGTGAGCCCGAGATTGGCAGCCTTCGGCCATCAGCCATACTCTACTGACTGACGACCTAATCAATGTTCTGCTAGAATAACTAGCCGCCTAGCGCCACCCACATTAGTTTGTAATTTATTTAGCATTAACTGTTGCATGAATCTCAAGACAAGTTGTCAGCTGAAACAGAGCAGGTTATCACCAACCCAAATCGAATATTAAGATTATACTTCATACTTCTCCACTTATTTTGCAGCAATTATTTAAAGTATTGTTGATTGTTGTATTTATTTATATCGTAGGATAAAGTGTTTTTAATTTTCTTTTTCTTTACTTGTGTTAATTTTTTATTTTTTTTTAGTAGGAGTGGGGGAAGAAACATATTTACCTTATATTACATTTTTGCCCTCTATATTGCTTTTCTTCTAACTCTGTGGGCGTTCTTAATGATACTTGAGGAATACCCTTGGCATTAAATTTACTTCATAATTTAAGAGTCAAAAGTACCAAAAAATGTAAAAAAAATCGGAGCTTGTCCACTAAGCCTCCAAAAATCTATAAAAAACACAATTTCGCACAATTTAAAAGCTAGCCTCTTTTTAACGTAGATTCTTGTTACAAACTTCGAGCGCTGATATACTAAATCACTTGACCACGCCTACTCTAAAGCATGAGTTTTTTTAGGTACCCTCATAAGTGGGACAGTTAGTCAACAGAGTATTCCATAGTCGGTTACAGCGTTCTCACTCCTTATCTTTATCACATTTCAAATAAGTACTGCTAACAACTCAATGTCAGCACATCGACTGATTGCTCAAGCATAGCCAATGTTTGTGCAATCATGCGAAAAAACGACACAGACACTAACATTTCTTCATGATTAAACTGATGGTTTGTCCTTCAAATCATGCCCCTGCTCCTGTTTCAGCTGCTGGTGTTCCTTTGCTCATACCAATTATCATTTGTCTGGCACCTGGCCAAAAAAAATCATTGTCCACTGTCAAAATCAGAGTACTGAAAGTATTAAGGTAGACAAAGCACGTCTAACTGTCCCTCAATTCACGAATATTTGTCCCGTTATACCAGATACAGTTGGCGTATAAAAAAGGAAAACTTTTACAAATGGGGACAGTGACTATTACTTGGCATGCACATAACACACACAAGACACAGACACACGGACACATAGAGACATGGCAACATGAGCAAGCAACTATTTCATTGCCTGCTTTTTAGGCGCCTCGTCCATTGATTTGACAAGCACATTTGACAGGCAACAACATGTCGCGTAGTTCATAATTACATTCCAACGAACTCATCTATTTAATTTATTTTTATTTATTTAATGCATACTAAAAACTATTTGAAAAAGGGTTAAAAGGCAAAATAAATTAAAGTTCCAAATTAAATTATTTAAAATTAAAAGTGGGCGATGAAATTAAATAAAATAAAGAGAAAAATATAAAGTAAAAGATATAATAAACCCGCTGGTATTAACAAATTTAGAAAATAATTTGACTTATTTACAGAGTACTTCTTTAAAAGACTAACATTTTTATATAACAATTTAAATTATTAATAAACATCTGTTTTATAATTCAAATATATAACAAATTCACAAACTTTCTAACTTCAGATATTTTAATTTGAAAAATCTTAAGAAAGAACTGGTTTGTTTAAAGTGTAATCGATTGGACATAAAGGTAATAGAAAGGCGGCAACAATAAATCCAATTAACTCATGCCTGGCGAAGAAAATGTTAAAACAAAAATGGAAAATTCATCAGGCGAATTTTACTAGTTGTGCCATCCAGATAACAGTTTAAAAAGATGAATGATGCATTTTTTATGCTGGCAGCAGACGAAAATAACATTTGCCACCAAAAGGAAAAAAAATCAAAATCGAACAACAAGAATAAAGCAAACTGTTTGAATTTTATTGGCGAAATTGATAAAGTGGCTGTAGGAAAATCGAACTGAATTGCAAATGCAAGTCCAACGATCGATAAGGGGGCGCAGGGCTACCAAGCAATCAACGTGCACAAGTACAAGGATTTTAAGATTTACATTTTCGTTGTTTTCTTATCTTTTCTTTTTCCTTTTGCGATTTGTGTCCGTGTCGTGTCTTTGGCATGCATAAAAATATGAGCAATTGCTTCTCGAAAGAGAGATGGATGATAGGGGAGGCTGCAGAGCCTTTGACTTCTAAGATAAAGTTTTACCTCAACCATGTTTTTGTCTTGAAAATCAATTTTAATTTACAAAACTTGCAAAACAGAAAGTCGTCTACAGAAGCTGGCCATGTTTTTAATTTCAATTTCAATTCGAGAGATATAATATGACGGCTTACATAAAATAAAATAAAAATTTGGCTTATTAATTAATGTGAGACTATTGTCTAGTGCTTTCAAAATAAATATTAGTTTTGTGCGACTTTCAATGCTATAAAATATTATTTATTTTTCGAAAATTTTATTTAGATACGAATTTTAATTTTTTAATTTTTTTTAATCATACAAAAGCCGTTATATTAAAAAAATCATTTCTGAAATTTTAAAAAATAGTTATAAAATTTGCGCTTTCGAATGTGAGAGACTATCTGCCGTCTTGCTTATAAGTAGCGATTTCCAACCGCCGCAAAATCATATGATTTTCAAATTATGTGATATGAATTTATAAAAGCAAAGATACCAATGTTTAAACATAATATAAGCATTAAAATAGCTTATTTTAGAGTTATGTGTACACCTATAAAAAAAAAAACTTCCATTATAGAAAAATACTTTGTGAATAATAAGGTAACTTACACTTGGTGCCAAAAGTATTTTTATGTGTGTTAAATGTATTTTAGCATACTAGACTTTTTATTTTATTTTTCAGTATTCCTTAAGCTTATGTTTTAAACATAGCATATGTATATTTTTTGAGACATTAAGAATTGTCATAATGCAAAACCAACCATTTCAGTCGCGATGTCTACATCTTAGGATTTCGATTTGAAGAGCAAAGCGCAAAGCAGTTTGATTGAATGAAGTGGGTATTGAAGAGACAACAGAAAAGTTGAGAAAAGCAATGCTCGCTTTGCAGAGAGATTTGTGCCAAATAACCAGAAAATCAAAATAAAAGATAAGTAAAGCGAACGAAAGTCGTTGATGTATGATGTTGCCAATTGTTTGAAGTAAATCAATCGGCTTTGAGCCAGGCCGGGCACTGGACGAAGGCTTTTAGCATAAGCAAGTCCAAGCTGCAAAAAGCAGACAGCACCTCCTGTCCCTTGCCACTACCACGTCAAATGTTACTGATTGGTGCCTGCTGCCTGCCTCTAGCAGGTATTAGTGTGCTCATTCTGATGCTGCTGGTGTTGCTTCTGCTGCCGTTGTTGTTGTTGTTGTTGTTGCTGCTGCTGCTGCTGCTGCTGCTGGTCTTTGGCCAATGTAAACAAAGCGCACTGAAAAATGGCCAGATATAAAGCACCCAGTGCCGGCCCGAAAGATGTACACCCTGCCTGTCCCACTGCTGACAGTTGGTTAAGGGTAGCCGCTGTCATTTATGTTTGAGTTCCATTCAAGTTATTCAATCAGCCCATTTATCGAGCTGAGCTGAAACGACATACCAAACCAACTCCTTTGCTGTGGTCAGCTTTTCTGACCAACACAGGCAAATGGGCAAAAATTTTAAAAGCCCTAAGCGGAGACATAAATCACACTAAACTCCATGGACTTTCATTTAGTTCTTTTGTTCCGTCATACTTATGCAACAGATAGCACAATATATTTACTATATTCAGACCTTGTTAATGATGCAAATAATTTTACAACTTAATGCGAATTTATGGCTGCAGTCGTATCGTTTTACAAAATTAACCTGCATATTTTACAGCACATTTGAATTGGGACCGCAAAACATTTCGACACTGAATAATTTATGGTAATACCAATCACAGACGTAATTCAAAATGAATTATATGTTTATAGACACACACACAAACACACGCATTAACACCCACACGTAAAGGTGTGACCACATTAGCATGCAAATCGACAAACTTAATAGATACTTAAGCCAAAAAACGATATTCTAAAAGCATTTCATTAAGATAACTAATGCATAGGTAATAAATTCTCATAAATGTTAGGGTTGCTCTATTACCAAACGAGTTGGGAGCACTGATTATTTATGAAATTAAGCGCCTTGTTAAAATTAAAATAATATCAAAATAATGAAAATCAAATATAATACAATTTTAATATAAAAAAAAATAATAAATCACTTATTCATTCGCAACTTTCGAGCACTCTCTTCTCAATAACACTCACATAAATCTATAATTTATTATTATTATTGTTATTATTATTATAAAATAATGTCAGCTTACAAAAGAGGACCCGAAAAACATGTGCATATGATTCTGGAAGACGGCGATAATTACAGAAGGCCCCTAAAGGTCGTCATTTCAAAGGGAGTATTCACTCATATCAATTGGAAGTCAAAAAAACACCTATACCATTCCACCCCAATAGAGGATATAATTAACTAAAGGTCCAAAGAAACTTTGGCGATGTGGTCCAATGAAATCGATGTCAGGAGTTAGTATATCTACAACAATTCTTCAATAAGCTATTGAGCCCCAGAGGAAGTCCATCAACGGTTTATCAATCACAGGATTTACCAGAAGGACACCCCAACCAATTGTGTACTTAACTTAAATTAAGAATTATATGTATACGACCTTTAGCTGTGAATCATTTTAAAACTAATCACATCGCCGCTATTTAGTGAAAAACAAAAGTCTGTTGCTTAGAAAATGCTATAACAATTGCAGTTCCTATTATGCTTAAAATGGCAAAAAATATGTATATTTGAAGAGAGTATATAACAATATATAGAAAATTAAAAAAATACATAAATAAAAATCTTATATTTTTTACGTCTCAGATTATGGCACATTTTGTACACATTATTGTTGTAATCATTTAAAACATACACCATTTTCTTGTTATAATCTTAAAAAAACAAACACAAACGAAGAACTTAAGTAAATATTTTAATGGAATAGTTCGTAATTATTAGTTTTCATGTTGCTTAACAATGTAATCAATTATTTCACATTGAGGTAGATGGAAATTCCCAGACCACAGAGATGTTTTGTTATATACCGGAAAATGTTTTATTAAATATTTCGTTGCATTTGAAAATTAGCACAATTGGGCTGCAAACGGTGTGCAAATAAATAGAACAAAAGCAAAAAAAGTTAATTAAAACAAAAACTATTGCCAGTGAGAGCAGTGCAGAGCCAGTGTTGCCACAATATTAGTAGCCCGAAATTGGCGCTCGAAATTCCACATCTAAAACAAAATTAATTTTTCCGGCCAAGCTAAAGTTTGGATTTAATTTTTTGTTACTGTTTTTGTTTCTGGCCAACGAGAGTTTGCATTGTTTTGCATATTTTATACAGCGGAAATGAAGCGCTCAACACACGGTCACACACACACGTACACTCACAAATTTTGTCCCACTGTGCACTAAAGGAAAAAAGAATCAACATTTTTAGCAAAAAACCAACAGAAATATATAAATGTACATATCTTATAACAGCTAGTTACAATTTAACTTACAATTTATATCATATTCAATATTTTGAGACCTTATCTTGAAATTAAGCTGAAAAATTTTTTCCAACAGTCAGAACCGGTCGACTTATCCAAAATACTTTTTGGCAGAAAAAGTGGCTACTTTTTCCATTGTGAGGTGCGAACTTCTGCAGCAACGCGCCCGAAAAGTATGCAACACGCAAATTATAAAACACAAGGCACAGAAGACAAACTTTCAGTGGCTTTGGCTGATTCGACAAGCGAACGGAAAATTAATACGAAAACAACAATATGACTAACAATGCATTTCAGAGATGCAACTAACATAGTCAAAACTCCAACGACCGCAACAACAATAAACTAATTAAAAATGCAGCTGACTGTCTAATAGGAAAGTTGTCATGGATAAAACACATTTGTGATGCATGCATAAAATATTGATTAATCATGCTGCCATACAACGAACGCAATAAATAATGAATGCTCTGTGAAATTTAACAGTATATTTCCTGATATAGGTATTATTAAGCATACACCTTAGAAAAGAACAACTATCCTAAATTCTTGCTGGTGTTGCTCTTTAAAATTTACAACGAACTGGAATAAATTTTCGAAACACTTATGATATGTCCACTATAAATAAAAAAATGTATTTTTTTTATATCAAGATAAGATTCAATGTACATAAATAGTTGCTTTCTTTCTTTATTTTCTTAATTGCAGGGAATATATTTAAAAAATGTAGGAAAAACATGTCGCATATTCATGGCTTTAAACATTTATATTTCTTACAATTATTTTCTATTATATTTCTGAAAAATAGAAAACAAATCCTTTCTATATTATGAAATGCTTTTTGGTATATTTGAAAAATAAAAATATATATATTTATAATAACATAAAATGAATCAAATTATCACGGCTACAACTATTGTTGTTGTTGCATGCCATTTAAATATCATTTTTAAACGACATTTAAATATCATTTTTAAACGACATACCCACCACCGACGCCCCTAGGTCCAACGCCCCTAAAACTTTTAAATGGCTATATCTTCCGCAGATTTTGAGTTGGAAATTTTTTAAAGTATATTACTGGTAGCCGGAAAGAGTAAATCAGTAATCTCCTACAATTTTTAAGATAGAGTGACCAAACTTGGAATGTAACTGTTTCATACCCTTTTCCAGGGATCGGTATAGACCACGCCCACAAACGCCGCCCCCAGGGACTTCGATGATCGAATTCTGAAATGCGCATATCTTCCATAATTTGTAAGCTAGAGTCTCTAAATTTTAAAGTATGTTATTGGTAACTCCCCTAAAAGATCGATAAAAAATTGGATGGCCACGCCCACTCCGACTCCCTTAACCGATACAGCTTAGTGGAAATCTATAAGACCATATATCTGACTCAATTTGAAAGCTGAAATTACAAAATTTGAAAGGTATTTTGCTAGTAAATCCAGAAAAAATGTTGGAACACGCTCACTCTTCCCCCCAAAAAGCGATGAAAGCGTATATCCCCCACAATTTTAGAGTTATAGTTATCAAACTTGGAAGGTATATTACTATGATCGTACTCAAAAAATTTTAATTGGCCACGCCCACTCCCGCCTAAAAATTCCCACAAGCCTATATCTCTCTCAATTTAATAGCTGAACTTACCAAATTTGGAAGGAAGATTATTAGGAACTACTCCCGCTCTCAAAATTTCCAACATTCCATATTTAAGATCAAAGTATTTCGCAGACGGTTAACCGACTGCAACATTCTCTCTTGTTATTGGTTAATAATTCAAAATATTCGCAGTTATTACAACAAAAGTATAATTCTTTTTAAAAAGGTCTTATATTATATATATTTAGGTAATAAATATATATATAAAATAATAAAATAGATATGTTTTTACTTAGTGTGCCGTGTTATGGATGACTCGGAATGTGAAATTGATTGTGTCGACAGAGTGTGTACCTGTTGTTTCTACACCCATTGAAATATTGTATGTGAAAATAACAAATTTCTTTCTACTCTTATTTTCAATAATATTTCAAAACCTGCCTATTCAAATTAAAAAAAAAATATATATATTATTGCTATATATATTTTTATTCTTTATCAAGGCAAGACAAATTGAATGACAAAATCAGTAAGCTCCGCAACAGTAAGAGTATTCTATGTAATGCCACAAAAATTAATGCTGTCAAACGTGTTTCGCTTCAGGTCACTACAAAGTATGAAAAAATAGCTTATCCTAACTACTACTAAAATAAAGAAAACAGGTAAAAACAATCTCTCAACAAGTTTTCATAAAATTTAAACAGAAATAAAGATTGAATTAATGTATTTGTATTAAGTGTTATAAATAAATATATATATATATATAAATCGATTTAATGTATCTGTATTTAGTGTCTGTTAAAACTTGGACAGGATGAAGTGATATTTATATGTATATACTTAATTTAATTAAATATATATATATATATATTTATATATACATATATATATTAATATATATATATATACTTATATATATTAACCAATTTAAAATCTAGTTTTGGATATTATTAATAAAATTATAAAGATCTAAAAAAAACAAACACACATTTTTAAATTTCATATCGCTTTAATTAGTAAAATTAAAAATCTCATTAAGTTTTCATAAAATGTTATACCTTTATATATTATTACATAACTCTCAAAGGAACAATTATTTACATCGTTTTTAAAAAGTTATTCATAAAAATTAAAAATATATTTTTAAAAATAAAATAACAATTAAAAGATTTAACTAGGACCATCTTAACCGGATGGTGATCATACATAGACTCAAATTTGTTCATATATATCTACTGTATCATAACGCTATGTATAATAATTAGAACCAAAATTGTAGTTTAGTTAGTGGGCTCCTTGAACTCTGTAAGCGTATGTCATATTCGGAGTGCTGATGTAATACGGCTCTTCTGTTGTCGTTGTTTTTATTGCCTGACAAAAAAGGCGAAAACCAGCTCCATTAGCAGCAACAACAACAACAGCAGCATAGATCGATCGATCTGGTGCACGCTGTGAGCGATATTCTCAGTTGATCAGTGGAGCGCGTGGCGAAAGAAGGTGACTCATTTAGTGACTTTTGGCTATTTTTGTTATTAGGCCGCAATGAATTAAAAAAAATTTAACGAGCTGCACAAATGATCAGTTGACGGCAACAGTGCAAGACGCTACACGTCAAGGTGCAACAACAAAAAATAACATAAAAAAGAACAATATATATATATATATATATATATATATATATATATATATATATATTTAACACACTCTTTAAATAAGTATTAAAAAAAAATAATACAAATTATAATTTGCATAGTGAAACGTGACAAGTGTGTTGTTTGTGTGGCACATGGAGCGAAGAAATTGTAAAACTCAATGTCAAGTGCTGGAAAGCAAGTGAAAATTGCCAGATGAGAAACAGATGCAGCTGAAAAGGCAAAAAATGGCAGCTGCAGCAACAACAGTTTGAGTGGTTCTGTGTGCCCACAACAACAATGCGCACATGCCTCAGTACACACCTAAATAACATACGAAAAGAACAAATGCAGTTCATTCACAGCCTTATATAAACCAAATAAGTAAAACAAACACATTTAAATGCAGTTCATTAATAAATTTATTTAAATAAATAAGTAAATAATAGTTTGAATTTCACTGTGCATAGCTAAAAGGTGTGAAACTCGGCTAATAGTTGTGGCAGTTGCCGCATCAATTTTTGCGAAGTACATATTTTAAGTATTTTGTACATAAAGGCATTAGTGAAACACATATGACAGCATTATTATCATCATCAACACTATGGCAATTGAAAAGTTGAATCAATTTTTGCCCCAACAACTTTGCACTGGCTATCGCTAAATGCATTGACATTTTCCATTCGCCATATTTTACAGCAAGTGGCAACGCCGCACGCTCAACAGAATCTGACGTTAACAGTGCGCTTAACAGCGAACAACAATAACAACAATGAATCAATGTCTGCCTGTTAATGCAAAAATGTCGAAAGCGAAGAAGGTTTTGGATGAGGCGCGTGAGACGCAAAATCGTGAATTGGACCTCGTTGACAAGGGCCTGGTGTCCTTTGAGGAGCTGCCAGGACTCTGTAAGTATCATGCATTTAATGTACCCGCAAATCGATGTGAAAATCGGTCCATTTAAAACAAAAAACACCCACACAACATTTTCATGACGCCGTCGTCAGCCCGTTAACAGAATTCTTTTTGATGACGCCACCATCTAAAAACAAAACAACAAAAAACAAAAAAATTTGTTTGTAGAAACATTAAAATTGAGATAATTGTGTTGGCTGGTGACTTAAACAAACGTTTTTGACATTATTTCGAGTAACTTCTGAACTTAAATTGTGTGCAGAAACGCCCAAAATATTTGGTTTCTTTCAATAATGACTGCACGGTCTATCGTTGTCTCGTTCACACTTATACTATACATGCAAGCCTATTGCATGCATAAAAGCAAACAGCTGTTGATTTTCAGATTTGCGACCAGTAGGAAATTTGTTGCTTCGCATGTTTTAATAAATTGATCGGGAAATTCGAAACACATTTACAAATTGAAAAAAAAAAATTAATAGTAAATGTTAACCGAAATCGTTTAGGTAAAAGATAATTTATAAATTCAATTCACCTGCTAAAGAATACTTGTACATCTCGTTTTACTTTAACTGCCAAACAGTTGGAAATTAAGTTTTAATGGTCTTTATGTCTCTTTGTAGTTAACATGTCCAACATTACGCGGCTGACGTTGTCGCACAACAAGATCAGCGTCATTAGTCCTGGCATTGCCAATTTGTTGAATCTGGAGATACTCAACCTATCCAATAATCAACTCAGCGAACTGCCCGTTTCCCTCTCCTCGATGCCCAAGCTGCGCATTCTCAATGTGTCGATCAATCGACTGGGAAATCTGCCGCGAGGCTTTGGCGCCTTTCCAGTGCTCGAAGTTCTCGATTTGTCGTACAACAATTTGAACGAGCAGCTGTTGCCGGGCAATTTCTTTGGGATGGAAACGCTGCGCGCTTTGTATTTGGGCGACAACGATTTCGAGTATATACCCAAGGAGCTGGGCCAGCTGAAGAATCTACAGATATTGGGCCTGAGGGACAATGATCTGTTGGAGCTGCCACGCGAGGTTGGCGATCTGCTGCGGCTGCGCGAGCTCCACATCCAAAACAACCGACTGCAAGTGCTGCCGCCCGAGGTGGCACAGCTCGATCTGCTCAGCAACAAATCAGTGATGAAAATGGAGGAGAATCCCTGGGTGAATCCCATTGCCGAACAGTATCTGTTAGGTATCAGTCATGTAATTGAGTACCTCAAAACTGACACCTACAAAATGTGAGTATTCGACTAAGTTCCACCAAATTGTAATCTTAGAATTATAAATCTGTTGAAACTTAATTTCTGAGAATTGGTTTCTTTTTTTTAATCCAATTTTGCCTGTAGAAGTGATCCAAACCTAAAAAATACATCACAAAATATATTTTAAATACTCCGCCATATTCTTCACCGAAATAATAACCATTCATTACGCATTAGCTCTAAAAGAAATGTGTCAACAAAATTACTGCTTTTTACTGACTTATATATTATCTACTGCTTATTTAATATCAGTTTGTCAGACTGTTACAGAACGAAGCCCTTGGAAACACAATTTAGCTCATTCGTTTCGATTCAAATGACTAATTTCATATTCATAATTGAATAATTTGTATGGTATAAAAGTCGGCTTGGTCAGTTCCACTATTCTTGAGTATTATTCATGTGTAACACCGGCGATTAATTGTGGTACACATCCTTTCCCCATGTATTCATTTAGTAAACTTACGCTCAAAATACTACCCCAACTCTAATACTTACATTTAAAACTTTAATTAGAATAATTACCCTCAAACCAAGTATGCTTAAAAACATAAGCCTTAAACGTTTGTAAAATAATTAATTTCATTAAAGCTTTAAGCTCATGCATATAGTACATACAATTTTACATTGTTTTCAATGCGATTCATGCATTTTTTGAAAGGGCTATAAAATTAGGTATAAAAAATAAAATATTCAATTTAATATAAGTTAATTTGCTTATTGTTTAAAAACTTAAAATTATTAGAATAAATTACGCCATTAAATCGTAGATCGACGCCGTACCTTTCACCTATCATTAACAATATAGTTATTACTAAAATCTTTCTTTCTCTCCGAACAGAATCTATAACCGTCACATGCAGGGCGGAAGGGGCGGGCCACCTCCGCCCAAGGCTGACAAGAGCAAGAAAGCATCTCGTATACGCGCATAGACGACCAAATCGGAGGATTTATTGTTTGTGGTCGTAGCAGCCATTTATGTGTGTTTTGTTCATAATAATAAAAAAAAAATGTTTTTTTGTATACTAATTTTTAAGTATTTGTACTTTAATATTTAATTTCTGTAACGTGCCTTTAATGTTTGCTAACAAATGCGAATAAATAAAAAAAAATTTGAAACTCAAAAATGTGTAATTGCCAAATTGGCAAACTTGAACTTTGCGGAATATAATCTATGAACTGCAGCAATTGGTAATGTGTATTTTTTTAAGCTTCAATAGCCTCATTAATTTAAATAAATAATAAGTTAATTGAATATTTTCACTTACCAAAGTTAAAATCAGGACCATTGAAATTTCCGACATTTAAAGAATATATTTGATATTCGTATTTTATAAAATAGTAGTTTCTTGATTTTATTATCGTTTCTTATGTTCATCATTTTTGTTATGTTTTTTTGTAGCAGTGTTTTTAGCCTTAAGTTAATTTAATGAATTCGTTACAATATATAATTAAATTAATAGTTTAATTTTTTTGTTTTTTGTTTTTGTATTTCGTCTGCTATTTTGTCTTGCGATAAACTAAAAGCATAGTTATCATTTGTTGTGTTTGTTGTCAATTTAAATTTAATACATATTTTATATATCGATTTAATTAATTACCTTTAAACTTATTTTTGTTCCTGTTCTTCTGTATATGCATTTAAATTTTAATTTATTTTACTTAATATTTTTTTTAGTTAATTACTTGAAGAACTTTCTCTATGTACAAGTTTTTTTTTTTGTTTAGCAAGAAATAAATTTGTAAAACGAGAAGAATATTCAAAATATCTATAATTTAATTTTGAACTTTACTTTGAAAACATTTTAATTATCCAGCTCAAATTTAGTTTCAATTTAGTATGTGTAAAAATAAAATCGAATTCACAATTGTTACCATAAAATAGAAGAAAAAATTCGTTTTAAATAATAATTACTCACTAAAATAAAAGACAAAGGTGATTTATGGCTCTATGGCTCAATTAAAAACAATTGTAATACATAGATAAGAAGTAGAATTGTTTTGAGAACTATGCACCGCTCAATCAAGTAGTGGTTGAATCTATGTAGTGTAGTGTAGTGTGATGTCTAGATTTTAAGGTGCTTTAAGATTTGGCATGCATTTGCGAATATACAGACAAAAACAAAAAACATAAATTAGAAACTTAATGAAATACAAGTGTATATGGATAATTGATTACCTAAAAATAATGGTGGATATAGACCCATATAAATATGAGTAACATTTAACATAATCAGTTACTGGCTCCAGAAAAAACACTCATTAAACATTAAAAGTAAAGCTTTAAACCTAATACAAAAGACAATAGAAAATCAATACAAAAAAATTAAAATATATATGTATGTTCAAATGTGTGGGAACTGAAGAATTGCTTTTAATTTTTGCTTTATTCGATACTCGTGTTTTTACTGGTGGAAAATATCAGTATATAAATGTCTAAAGAAATACTCTGGCAACACATATTTTAGATTCTCTGTCAGTCAATTCAAAATGGAAATTTACATGCAATGTTTCTTGTTCAAGGTTTTTTTTTTATTTGTTTCGTTAGTTTACAAATGCAATTTTGACGGCTTGAATTCAAGTTTGGCCTTTATTACAGTTAAATACAATTTAAATGCGTTGCTTTTGTCCGAGCAATCCGCTTAAATCATTTGGAGCTTGTTTTTACAAAAGCAAATTTAGCGCTTTGGAAATTTTAATTAATTATATTCTTGCCTTACTTTTTTTTGTAAATGTTCGACATTTATGTAAGTTTAGAAATTTTAATTTTGTAGTTTGGTTTTGTGTGTTCCATACATTTAAATTTTATTATTTTTATTCATGTTGTTGCTGCTTTGTAAATAAGTACGCACAATCATATATATATATATATATATATATATATATATATATATATATATATATATATATATATATATTTGTAAGTATATAAATTTAATGCAATCTGCCTTTTTAATTATTTATAATAATAATGATTTGCATTTCCATATCAATTATTGAATAAAAAATATCGTTCATTTTATTAACGTTACTTTGTTGTTGGTACATATGCAATTTTTGCTTGTCTCTCCCGTTTTTTTTTTGCATGCTTTGTTTAAATAAAAATAATTAGCATAAAAATTACATTTACATTTAATTTGAGTTCATTTGATTTTTGTTCTTGTTGTGGTTGTTGTGCCTGCGCAAGCTTCTTCTGAAGTTGTTTTTGTTGTTGCTGGTGCTGCCGATGCTTTTGGCGCTTTGCTTTTGGTTTCTTATGGAGCTTCGACATCAAATTTGGCTGTCAAACTTTGCTGTTGTTGGGCGCTCGCGTTGTCGACTCATAGTGGCTACGCCCCAAAGCCGCATAGGCGTCGGCATAGGAGTGCTGTTGTTGTTGTTGTTGATGCAGCTGTTCCGACTCCTGTTGCTGGTGCTGCTGCTGTTGTTGTTCTTGTTGTCGTTGATGTTGTGGTTGTTGTTCATGCAGCGATGTCGGTCGACTAAAGCTTACTTGAAGCGGCGGCGGGGGCGTGACGCCTATGCAAGATAAAACACATACACACAATGGAAGATATATATATAGATATATAGAGAGAGAGTGGGAGGTACAAAAAAAAGTTGAATTAGTGTCTTGATTCGGTTTGATGGCTGATTGATGCCAATTCAAGAATGCCGGTCTACAGATCGGCTTCTTGAGTTGGGCCATGTGCAGCGTATCGGTTTATAGTAAAATCCACAAGCACACAAATTAACTTTTTAGAAGTCATTGATTTTATAACCATGCAGATGAAATGCTTTTAAGAACGTCTATAAAATCCATGATATTTAAGTGAGTACAAATATGTAATAGTCATATCAATCAATCAATCATTGATAATAACATGAAAAATTATTTTTAAGCAAAAATGCGCTTTTAGACATTATCATTGACAAAGTTATAAAATTGGGACAATTACTTATTGAGAACTTAATTTTTATAGTGAAACTATTTTAATTTTATCTTTTTGTGCAAAACATGCTTTTGCAACCAACTTTGGAAGTATAGGCAATAGTATTATTGAACAAAAAAATAAAAAAACAAGTAAGAACGCTGTAGTCGAGTGAGCTCGACTACCATATACCCTGAACCAAGTTTTAAATGCATTATAGGTTTATCGTTTTTGGGGGCTGGAGTGGGCGTGGCACGATCTTAGTAATATACCTTCTAAGTTTGGTAACTGTAGCTCTTGAATTGCGGGAGATACAGGCATTTATCGTTTTTTGTGGGCGGGAGTGGGCGTGGCCCAAAATATTTTGGAGTTCGATCTTAGTAATATACCTTCTAAGTTTGGTAATTGTAGCTCTTAAATTGCGGGAGATACAGGCATTTTTCGTTTTTTGTGGGCGGGAGTGGGCGTGGTCCAAAATTTTTTTTCCACATTTATGAAGGGTGTTACTAGCAATATACCTTTCAAATTTGGTGACTTAAGTTTTCAAATTGCGTGAGATATATGGGTTTATCGATTTACACCAAGAGGTGTATCGATTTAGGTAGGTAGAGTGGGCGTGGCCATCCAATTTTTTTATCGATCTTTGGGGGAGTTACCAGTAACATAGCTGTAACATTTTGCGACTCTAGCTTGCAAATTACGGCAGATATGCGCATTTTAAATTTCTAGGGACGAAGTTCCTGGGGGCGGCGGATGTGGGCGTGGTAAAAAAATTGGTATGCCAATCTTTGGAGGAGGTTACCAGCAAATTACCTTATAAGTTTGGTTACTCTATCTTTAAAATATTCGGAGATATACGGAGTTATCGAATTACAATCGGAATTGTCGATTATAGGCGCAGGTGTGGGCGTGGCACCACAAATTTGTTATCGATTCTTAAAGGCGACTACCAGTAATATACCTACCAAATTTGACGTTCCCTACTCAAAAACTGCGGAAGATATAGCCATTTGAAAATTTTAGGGGCGGGGGTGATGGGGGCGTCAGAGGTGGGCGTGGCACATGCCGATCTTTCAAGGACCTCGCCAACAACCTACCAACCAAAATTGGTGACTGTATCCATTAAATTGTGAGAGATATCTGGAATTTACTGCTATCGGAAATCTAAATGTATCGATAATTCAGAAACTGAGGCAGTTATCGATAAAATAACGCAAACTTGATCTGGGCCTGGTATACGAGATCTTATATTCCAAATTTGAAGTCTCTAGCTCTTATAGTCTCTGAGATCCGCGCGTTCATACAGACGGACGGACAGACGGACAGACGGACAGACGGACAGACGGACAGACGGACAAGGCTATATCAACTCGGCTGTTGATCCTGATCAAGAATATATATACTTTATGGGGTCGGAGATGCTTCCTTCTGCCTGTTACATACATTTGCACAAAACCATTATACCCTTTTTACCCATTTTTAATGGGTTCAGGGTATAAAAACAGTTTAATTCGTTTTTCACTTTTCCAAATACTTGACAACTTTAAATATTACAGTTTTGTTGTGATAAACATTAATGTTAATTTGTTAATAGTTGAATAATCAGTTATAATCAGTAATAAGTGCACATGCAAAAACACAAACAACAACAATACAATATGCTTGAATAAACAATACAAGAAAAAGGGTCATAACAAGGTTTAAAAAAAAATATTCATAAAAAATAACAAACCAAATTGAAATAGGCGAAAGACTACAAAATAGGTAGAACAAAACATTACTAGTTTGGTTAGTAGAAACGAGAAAAAAAGCCGGACGAGCAATAGACTGGAAACCAAAAAGAAAAAATACGTCCTGGAAGAAAAATGATCATACCAATTTCTTATCAAATTCGGGTTTTGGTAGGGGAAAAGCGTTGATTGGAATGATGGAATAGGCACGCGTGCGCTTTGGGTAATACTCGGATGATCTGTGTTCATAGTGTCTTCAATATGGCATGTATGAGGCGTTCCAATTCCACGCATTCCACGTTGTCTTCTCTCACTTATTTAATAGACAATATTGCGACGCGTTTTGGCAGCGCCGCCAACTGATTTATCTTTGCTGCTGCTGCGACTGCGGCCGCTGTTGTTGTGTTTGTTGTTTTTGTGTTGCTGTTGTTGTTGTTGGCTTGGGTCTTTGGCTTTGGCACTTTTGGCATTCTTACTACTGCTACTGCTGCTAGCAGCCGAGTGGGTGGCTGTGGTAGTGTTGTTGGTGGTTGTGTTGTTGTTGGTACGTGATGAGCGGGACTTATTGCGTGGTGGTAGTTCTGAATTTTTAGCGTTTCGATGGAGAAAAATGTAATTTCAAATACAACAAACGATAACCAAAAAAGAAAAAATGCCAAAATTGTAAATTGTAAATGTGTTTGCAACAATATAAAATCAGTTGAAACAATTGAATATAGAGAGCAGCTAGCTATAAGGTACTAAAGGGACGGGTCTAGAGGAACACGCACCTTTCGGCGCATAAAACGCTTGCGATTGTTGTTGTTGTTGTTGTTGCGGTGATAGTGCTTGTTGCTGTTGCTGCTGTTGTGCGTTGGCCGGCGGCAATGGCAGCGGCAGTTGAGCACGTGCCACAACTCCACCGCTGCTGATAGCAGCCTGGACAGCAGCAGCCGCAGCAGCAGCACCACCAGCACCGCCACCGCCACCACCCGTGCTACCCAGCTCAGCTCCATACCCCAAACGAGCTGCTCCTCCGCTGGCCTGCGGTCGTCCACTGCTGCTGGGCCGTGCCCCACGTCCATCGCTGCGTCGAGCCTGATTCGCCGCCGAGCTGCGATGGGCGTGACTGCCGCCAGTGGGCAGCGGTACTATCGAATGCCCACCCTGATGCCGATCCCATTCGTGCGGATGCGCCTGATGATGATTACCACGTCCGCCTCCATGTCGTGTGCCACCGGCACCACCAGTACTACCGCCTCTGGGATAATGCTGCGCCTCGTGCGCCGGCGGTGGAATGCTTCGTGGTCCGGCACCGCGCTGATGCGGATGACGCTGCTGCATTGACAGAGAGACGGAGAGAGAGAGAGAGAGAGAGAGAGAGAGCGAGAGAGAGATAGAGAGAGACAGAGAGAAAGAAAGGAGAGATAGCGAGAAAGATATTTTAAGTAATTAAAAACAATGGAATTCACCTAGCTAAATCTTTATAATTGGAGTTTTTTAATTAGTTTCAAAACCATTTTTGTTTAAAAAGCCACTCCCAAATCAATATTTTTCGAAATTCTACATTTCTGATATAACAAAAAAGAAAGAACGGCTATCTGACATATATATATATATATATATATATATATATGATCATAATTGCGAAACCATGTATGCCAAGTTTTATTTATTTATTTTTTTTTTTAAATTTAAGAGAAAAATTACGGACCGACGGATATGGCTATATCAACAAGCCTAGTGATATATGTAGATTAGACCAACAATAATATTAATACCTAATAACAACTTCTTTTTCTATTTAGATCAAGATAGAACGTTGCAGTCGGACGTAACCGACAGCGAAATACTATTATACCCTAATTTGTGTGCAGTCAAGAAATACTGTCCAAGTTTTTCTTTTTTAATGGGAACACATTCTGTTAATTCTCTAGTAATAAATATGTATATGATTTGCATATAAGTGAGCGTGGCTTTTAAAGACGGTGAGCAGAATTACACGGGGAGAGCAGACACAAAAAATTGTATAAGCTACTTCGAGACTTTAGGGGCGGGAGTAGGCGTTGCCCAAAAAAATTATAGAGTAGATTCCTAATAATACAGGCATTTCTCGTTTTTTGTGGGCGGGAGTGGGCGTGGGCCACGTTTTTTTCCACATTTATGAAGGGTGTTCCCACAATATACCTTTAAAATTTGGTGACTTAAGTTTTCAAATTGCGTTAGATGTAACGGCTTATCGATATACACCAAAAGGTGTGTCATTTTAGGTAGGTGGAGTGGGCGTGGCCATCCAATTTTTTTTATCGATCTTTGGGGAAGTTACCAGTAACATACCTTCAAAATTTTGCGACTCTAGCTTGCAAATTACGGCAGATATGCGCATTTTAAATTTAAAGGGACGGAGTTCCTGGGGGCTGCGGTTGTGAGCGTGGTCCAAAAATTGGTATGCCAATCCTTGGAGGAGATTACCAGCAAATTACCTTTCAACTTTGGTTACTCTATCTTTAAAATTTTCGGAGATATACGGAGTTATTGATTTACAATCGGAATTGTCAATTAAAGGTGCAGGTGTGGGCGTGCAACACAAATTTGTTATCGGGTTTTTAAAGGCGGTTACCAGTAATATAGCTACCAAATTTGACGTTCCCTACTAAAAAACTGCGGAAGATATAGACATTTAAAAATTGTAGGTGCGGGGGTGATGGGGGCGTCGGAGGTGTGCGTGGCACATGCCAATCTTTAAAGGACCTCGCCAACAACCTACCAACCAAAATTGGTGACTGTATCCATTAAATTGTGAGTGATATGTGAATTTATCGATTTGCTAAAATCGAATTTCGCGGTTTTCTAGCACCCTAGTGGACGTAGGACCAAACCCAAAACAAATTTTGAGGGTACTTTCCAGTATACGTTTCAAGTTTCAAGTCTCCATCTCTAAGGGTGTCGGACAAACGCGCGTTCATACAGACGGACGGACGGACAGACAGCATGACGGACATTGAACAAAACCAATATACTATTATACCTTTTTTGTATAATAGTATAAAAATTATGAAATTGTTGTTTTTTCTTTGTCAAAAGTTCAGAATATCAAGGAAACTTAAGGTTCTCCCATCTTTTGTTCACTTGAAAATTATTTAAGAAAATGTCAAAAATATTTCTAGACTGAAGACCCAGATGGGAACGTAGAAATAGCCCATAAAATGAAAAACTCTATTTACTACAACCAATTCTGAGGAATTGAATCTTTCTCGGATCATATTCAGAATGGAAGCGGTTGCAGTTGCCTTACCATTCTGCGTAGTGTATTCATTGGGGCACGGAGTGTTTCGCTGATGCGTCGAGCGCGACGCTTCTTGGGATTAGAGCTGGGCGTGTGGACGGCGCAGCATTTGATGAAGGCGCCAAGAACAACGATGAATCCGACACCAATGAGCACCACCAGATACCAGTTACCGGTTACCCACTCGGCGACGGTGAGCAAGGTCTCACGATTGAGTAGAAGATTCTTGAGGCGCACAAGGGGACCGTCGGCGTCGACGGCGCGACACTTGAGGAAGACATCGCAGTAGCCCTGGAAATTGTCACAGGGTGAGCCGGGCTGGAGACTAATGCCACCCGGTTGTATATTGTATTCAGCGGCAAATTCACTGGTGCTGCGACAGGTGTTGGTATCGTTGCCATCCTGGCAAGCTAGTTCGCACAGCTTGCGCTTGTCGATGTGCGGCAACATGTTCGAGGTGAGGAAACATTTCGTCATGTTCCACAGCAGACAGGGTGAGCCACTGCACTCGCCGCGTATGCACAGTGCAGTGCCATTGTTGCACATCGTCTTGTCATCCCGATGCTGCGGTTCCGGACACTCGGCGGTAGTGCCATTGCAGGTGCTCGACCAGCTACACTCGGTTTCCTCCTTGCACTTCTGCGAATAGGTCGTCGGCACAAATGTGCACGAGTTGGATAGACAGCAGGGTCCCTGCGATGGTGAGCATTGCGTCTTGGCGCGTCGCTTGCAGCCTTTGGCACTCGAATTAACCGACTGCTCGTACTCGCTGATGAGGCGCGGATAGCAGCATTTGTCCTTGCATTCCTCCTCGTTAAAGCCACAGTCGCATTCTTCGCCAGACTCCACGATCTTGTTGCCACAGAAGGCACCCTCCGAGGCCTTGAAGCAGTCACGCTTCGTATTGCCAACCAGAACGTCGAGCACATTGGAAATGTTTCGAATGGAACAGGGTGAAAATTTTGAATTGTTAGGACGATCTCCAGATGTGGCACTAGCGAACATTATGTAATTGCCATTTAGTCCGCCAGGACGGCATTCTTGCGGATAATCGTGCTGCAAGAAGGGAAAACAGACAACAGTTTAGAATATATATCTAAATAATTTTAAAGGGGATGAGTGAAATGTAACACACAATATAGGTTTAATATTTAATGAGTGAAATACAAATTAACTAATTACTGAAAGCTATGAAACTTAAATTTAGTTGAAGAACGGAAAAAGAAATTAATTTAAGCCTTGAAAACAGCTTTGTTGATAAATTTAGATTTAGAAGATTTAGTGAAATCACGTAGAAAAATTTCTGAGATAAAGAAAAAGATTAAGTTAATTTAATCATAAAACTTATGAGTATGGGCAAGCGTTAAAGAAATAAATTAAGTCAAACAAAATCAAACATCTATATTATTTCATTTGCAATATATTCTCTTACTCACCGGTGACCCAAAGTTATGGCCAATCTCATGGGCCAGTGTCAGCTGAGATACTTTCGGTGGCACGCGACTGTTGTAGTTGACGAATGTAATGATTCCAGTATTCAATGATCGCTTAGTGCTCTGGTATTGTCCACCGACCGTCTCCGTGTAGGTCTTGTACTTCTCGCAAATTCCGCCGGAAGCGCCCGAGGCACTGGCGACCCAGGCCAAACCCAAAGTTCCACCCGTAAAATCTCTGCAAGTGGAGTGGAGAGTGTTTAAATTAAGGCCGAATAAACATATATAGATTTAGATTACTACCAACCTATATGTAAATACGTATGCTAGACAAAAGTCTGAGTGATCCTCCAAGGAGTGGAGATTCAAAAAGTTAGACACGTCCATATGCTCATTGCAAAAAGCATTATGTGGACCGTTATACGAATGGCGACAGGCAGTATCGTCGTCAATCTTAATGCGTTGCACCTGGATAAGATATAGAAAGTAATAGTAATACAGAAAATCTTTCCAACAGTCAGCTTTATATTCATTTTTAAAACTAATTAATTACAAATAATTATGTAACAAATATTCATAACCCATGTTTTTATGTTTCAAGGATTAAAAGAAAAAAACGCAAAATATATATATCAGAAACTTAGTCCTTATCGTCACATTTACTTGCGGTTGTTTATGCATCAGATTTTTGTTTTTTTATGTGGTCTATTTATTAGTAAAATATGTATACTCTCAATTTTGTATACCCTGTTCGTAATATCTACAATTCCTTTGATAATTTCACTTTTCAACATATCTTCCTACACTTTTATTTTATCAATTACTTTAGTATATGTTTTCTGTTTTAAGGCTTAGCAATGTTTCTCGATGCAGTCGCGGTGAAAATATTCGTGTGCTGGCAAAAATAATGGAAATAATAAAAACAAATCTAGTTTATTAAGATGTGGGTAATTTTATTTTACTGTTATTTAAAGCGCTTCTATTGTTGCATCGACTGTTGAAACTGTTGATAGAAATAATCATTGAGTCGCTAAATAAAATACATACGCTAAAATAAAATACATAGCTTGAAGTTCAATATTCGGTAGAGTTTCTCGTAATACCGCGATAACTTGAATCATTAATATCTTTGAAGGAATATATAGATTGCTTTATATCTTACCTTTAACTCTATTCTCGTTAATTTCACTCTGAAAACGGCCCTAATAACTTGAAATGTGTTTATTTATAAAAGGAAAATTAGCCCAAATTTAAACCTGAGCTTAAAGGTTTGATATTAAATTCAACTGGAGGTGACTAATGCTAAGAATAATTATTGGGCGCTGTTTGTGCGTAAACGTTTCTATACACAATCCCTAACGTGATGCAAGTCCAGTTTCATGTCCAGTTGTATGGACACAGTCTTTGTTCGTTGCTAACACTGTTGACTGTTTGCTGTTGCCTGTTGGCTGTGGGCAATTGCGAACCACCCACGGGGGGCTCTACTGTGCACTCACCTCGAAGCGTATATTGCGATGCTCGGTGCGTCCGTCGAACTTTGTGTTGCGGTAAATGTAATTAACTGCCGTCACATGATGGGCAATCAGCGATGTGATTTCCTCACGGGTCTTCACATCCACCTCGTACTTGCCGCCGCGATCGTGCTGCAAGTGAGCCGAAAGAAAAATCAAATTGGCGAATTAATTTAAACAAAACCTTAAAAAAAAAAGAAAACGCAGTCAACTTTTAGACAATGTGCGTAATAAAAATCTCAACCGCAGGACCGTTGTGCTTGACATTTGGAGCAAACAAGCTGCTGCCACAGGATGGGTGTGGCAAACAAAGCAGGCAGACAAACAAACGGCCTCCCGACCCAATGCCAAAGTTTAACACACCACCAAAAAAAAAGGACCATAAACACACACACACACACACACACCCGCACACAACAAGCACTCTTCAAATATATTTGTATAAAAATGCAAATTCAGCTAAAAATTCGTCGAATATTTTTTGAAAAGTTGTTTCCCTTTTTATAAGCGCAAAGAGCGGGTGGCTTTGCTGGATGGCGCTCTGAGCAAATGGGAGGGTTGGAAAGAGTCCATCATTGTTCCGCTAACGGCAGCTTTTGGCTCCAAAATCAAAACACCGTTGGGCTTAGTGACAGAAAAAATACGAGCAAAGAACGCAACAATTTAAAAAGCCAGGCATACAAATACCCAGTACGAAAGCGACAAGGCCAAAGATGGAATATTTTAATATTTAAAAGAGAAATCGCTTGTTAAATACTTAGCTAATATTTTAAGGAAAACATCAGTGTAGATTAAAAGCAACAGAAAAAGGCGATAAATATCTTAAGAGACATTTTCAGAATTAAAAACAAAAATATATATAAAATACGCAAACCAAAAGTTGGAAGATTACTTCAAATATCGCTTTGAATTTATTCAAATAGCTTTGCAATTGCAATTTTAAGAAACACGGCTGTGAACAATTAAAATAAAACACGATCTGATTAACAGGGTATCAAAAAACGCGAGAGGAACGCAGCGATGAGCGAAACAAATGCGCGAATTATGCAAAACTCATTGCAAATAAACATACAAAAAAAAAAGAACCGCGAAGAGCGAAGGGGAAGGAGACGTGGGCGAGCATATCGCGTCGGGCTGAAGGACGACCCTGACGAGGATGTTGATGTCGACAACGTCGAGTACAATGCGAAAAAATGAACGCAAACATAAATTGCAGCAAAAGAATTGCTTGAGAACGAAAAGGGATAGAGAACAAGATGAAGATGGAGAGTAAGATTTAGAGAGACAGAGAGTAGAAGGAAAAGTAGGCGAGCTGTAACGGTTGATTGCATGCGCTGCAGGAAGCGAAGCAGGTCAGCTGATTGGTTGATTGCTTTGAAGAAGCCGCAAAGCAGGCAAAAAATCTACAAAATTGTAAGGTGAAAAAACCAAACGCAATACAAAAAAAAAAATAAAATGGTTGAACGACCTATTTGAGATTTGAGTTTGGGGATTTATGCTGCAGTGACCAATGATTAAGGGAGCCTTAATTATTCATCAAATGATTTGATGGCTTGAAATTATTGGTTCTTGAAATTCTTGAGTTCCTCTAAAAATTAATTAATTTTAACAGGTCGAATTTCGTTTAATTCACTTATCGAATTAAATAAATTTACTACTATTATACATTTTTATATAACTTTTTTTGCGTGATGAAATTTAAGAATATAATTTATTCAATAATTATCGATTGTTGACATTGATAACGTATCGATAGCTTTTCACAAGTTTGAGATTCCTTCGAAAAATAGTCGCAAGTCAAGCCTGGAAATTATCGAAGGAAATCGATACTTTTTGATCACATTGTTGATTAGTCCAATAATTTAATTCATCCCACGTTAAGATTCACGAAAGCTCGAACAATATGTTTAAATTAAGTGATATTTTCTGGATTTTATTGGAACATTGTGCCCAATTATACCCTTAACCCATTAAAAGTGGGTAAAAAAGGGTTTAATGGTTTTGTGCAAATGTATGTAACAGGCAGAAGGAAGCATCTTCGAACCCATATATTCGTGATCAGGATCAACAGCCGTCCGTCTGTCCGTCCGTCTATATGAACACGCGGATCTCAGAAACTATAAGAGATAGCGACTTAACATTTTGAATATAAGTTGTAAAGACAGAGGCTTATAATTTATACTTAATATGCATATTCATATTATTGATCAATTGCCAAAATTTCATTAAGATCGGATAATAAACACCAAAGTTATAGTCGAAAATATATTTTCATATTGATCTTCTTGCTGCAAGCATTTTCTGTATGCATAAATAGGCGAGCCCTACTGTGTGAGAAAGAGATGGCATGATAATCGTCGCTAGCGTCAGTACATTTGTGTGTATTCTGCAGAGCCCCGATAACTACTGATTCGTGTACGTATATATCTGTATGTATGTAAGAAATGCACTTGCAGAACTGAAAATTTGAGTGCAAATCATCTTAAAGGGAAATTGTCAATAAAACTAGAATATATTTAACAACTGGGTTAAGGGTATATCGTAGTCGAGCCAACTCGACTACAGCATCTTGTTATACTATTATACCAGAATGGTATAATAGTATATTGGTTTTGTGCAATGTCCGTCATGCTGTCTGTCCGTCTGTCCGTCTGTATGAACGCGCGTTCCTCCGACACCCTTAGAGATAGAGACTTGAAACTTGGAACGTATATTGGAAAGTACCCTCAAAAGTTAAAGTGTCTTGGGTTTGGACCTACGTCCACCAGGGAGCTAGAAAACCGCGATAATCGATTTTATCAAATCGATAAATCCACATATCTCTTACAATTTAATGGCTACAGTCACCAATTTTGGTTGGTAGGTTGTTGGCGAGGTCCTTGAAAGATTGGCATCTGCCACGCCCACCTCCGACGCCCCCATCACCCCCGCCCCTAAAAATTTTAAATGGCTATATCTTCCGCAGTTTTTGAGTAGGGAACGTCAAATTTGGTAGGTATATTACTGGTAGTCGCCTTTAAGAACCGATAACAAATTTGTGGTGCCACGCCCACATCTGCGCCTATAATCGGCAATTCCGATTGTAAATGGATAACTCCGTATATCTTCTAAAATTTTAAACATAGAGTAACCAAACTTGGAAGATAATTTGCTGGTAACCTCCTCCAAAGATTGGCATACCAATTTTTGGACCACGCCACATCCGCCGCCCCCAGGAACTTCGTCCCTAGAAATTTAAAATGCGCATATCTGCCGTAATTTGCAAGCTAGAGTCGCAAAATTTTGCAGGTATGTTACTGGTAACACCCCCTAGGATCGATAAAAAATTGGATGGCCACGCCCACTCCACCTCCCTAAACCGATACACCTGTTGGTGCAAATCGATAAACCTATATATCTCACGCAATTTGAAAACTTAAGTCACCAAATTTTAAAAGGTATATTGCTAGTAACAACCTTCATAAATGTGGAAAAAAAATTTTGGACCACGCCCACTCCCGCCCACAAAAAACGATAAATGCCTGTATTTCCCGCAATTTACTTAACAGAATACTTAACATATGCTGTTAATTTTGGCGCAATACTGCTTATCTTGCAATTTGGTCTCTCTTAATCGAGCGCGTCAAATTGTGCCACCTCTTTTTTTATAAAATTTCTCAATTTTGTATAAAATATTAATTCTAGTTTCTAGTAGTTCGATTGTTAAAATTCAAAACTAACGGCGATATTTTTTTAACGCGATAGTTTAATCGCATGCTCACAGCAGCTCTACACGAGTCAAGTTAGCATCACAATAGAAACACGAGAATTTAGTCCGATTAATATAAATATAAATTTATAATTATTTAAATATATGTTATATTTCTAATATATATATATATATATATATTAATATATTATATTTATAAATATTAAATTAATTTATGTAATGGTATAATAGTATTTCGCTGTCGGTTGCGTCCGACTGCAACGTTCTATCTGG
>JAWNLS010000018.1:0-34626 GCA_035042185.1 Drosophila kambysellisi
GCATAATATCAGCTACCTTTCTTGGGTGTACAGAGGTACGTCTAGCTGATGAGTTCTGTGCTAACGGTGACTGTGGAACATGTGTTGAATAACAGGGACTGACACATAACGAAAACATCAATCTTGTCACTGTTTCCTCAATCATATTTTGTATCATGGGATAATCAACGGCCACGTTTTCTTCACGACGAGTCTTTTTGGATAGCTATGCCGTACCCTAAGAAGTCGGAGACGAAGAGGACACAGAATATCAACCAGCAATGGTGGATACAACAGACATCCATTTTTTAGATTAAACGGTTCCTCCTTACCCTACTTTCAGTGTGTAATGAGAAACACCAATACACTTAATTATACTATTATACCAAAAAGGTATAATAGTATATTGGTTTTGTGCAATGTCCGTCATGCTGTCTGTCCGTCTGTCCGTCTGTATGAACGCGCGTTCCTCCGACACCCTTAGGGTTAGAGGCTTGAAACTTGGAACGTATACTGGAAAGTACCCTCAAAAGTTAAAGTGTCTTGGATTTAGTCCTACGTCCACTAGGGAGCTAGAAAATCAATTAATTCGATTTTAGCAAACCGATAAATCCCCATATATCTTACAGTTTAATGAATACAGTCACCAATTTTGGTTGGTAGGTTGTTGGCGAGGTCCTTGAAAGATCGGCATATGCCACGCCCACCTCCGACGCCCCCATCACCCCCGCCCCTAAAATTTTCAAATGGCTAATTCTTCCGCAGTTTTTGAGTAGGGAACGTCAAATTCGGTAGGTATATTACTGGTAGTCGCCTTTAAGAACCGATAACAAATTTGTGGTGCCACGCCCACACCTGCGCCTATAATCGACAATTCCGATTGTAAATTGATAGCTCCGTATATCTCCGAACATTTTAAAAATAGATTAACCAAACTTGGAAGGTAATTTGCTGGTAACCTCCTCCAAAGATTGGCATACTACTTTTTGGACCACGCCCACATCCGCCGCCCCCAGGAACTTCGTCCCTAGAAATTTACAATGCGCATATCTGCCGTAATTTGCAAGCTAGAGTCGCAAAATTTTGCAGGTATGTTACTGGTAACTCCTCCAAAGATCGATAAAAAAATTGGATGGCCACGCCCACTCTACCTACCTAAACCGATACACCTATTGGTGTAAATCGATAACCCCATATATCTCACGCAATTTGAAAACTTAAGTCACCAAATTTTAAAAGTGTATTGCTAGTAACACCCTTCATAAATGTGGATAAAAAATTTTGGACCACGCCCACTCCCGCCTACAAAAAACGATAAATGCCTGTATCTCCCGCAATTTAAGAGCTACAGTTACCAAACTTAGAAGGTATATTACTGAGACCGAACTCCAAAATTTTTTTGGGACACGCCCACTCCCGCCCTCAAAACCGATAAACGCCCATATCCCCCGCAATTCAAGTATTTCTTAACTGTACACAAATTAAGGTATAATAGTATTCCGCTGTCGGTTATGTCCGACTGCAACGTTCTATCTTGTTTATTATTCAATTTCACGTAAGATCTATAGAATACATTTAAATTCCTTAATTTTAAGAAAGAAAATAATAATGATAAATTGGTGGTTGGTCAATATACTGCTGATAATAAACAAAACGGATGGTCAAGTTTAAATTATACATACATATATATAATACCTAATTCCTTTTGAATACTCTTTAGCTTCTCAGCATCTCGTCGACGAACCTTGGGCCCTACGATCGCATCGACTGCAGAAAATTAGAAAGATCTAAATGAGTGAGTAAACAACTGCTATAATGTAGGTAACAAAAAATAAAAAAAAAAAAATTTTCGACTAGCAAATACGGAAAATATATATAATTGAGAGTCCGACATCGGTTTTTATTAAAAAATGCAATTCTTTAAAAAAACACGTCTTCTCGGATCGGTGTACAAAATGTAACTCTGACTTATGCTAGTGGTTAAATTATAAGGAAACCTCGCACTTGCTTATAAACTCTGACTTTGACCTGCCATCTATGTAGGGGTCTATTTTTGGGGGTTGCATTATTTGTTTATGCTTATCTTATTATTAGAAAGTGCGTCTGCGGGTTTTACATGCTGTATGATACTTTGACCTGCCATCTATGTAAGGTTCTCTTTTGGTAGTTGCATTCATTATTTATGCTTATCTTATTATTAGAAATGCGTCTGCAGTGTTGACATGCTGTATAATACTTTAACCTGCCATCTATGTAGGGGTCTCTTTTGGTAGCTGTGTGGTGTGAGTGTGGACATGAGGGAACTGCGTGATCTGAATATGTCACTTTCCCATCCTTTAGAAATTGGCTTGTCCTCATGCGTTCAGTGTAGGGTACATCCTTAAGTCGTTGGCGTTTTCCACGGTTGCTTTGTCTTAATTTTCAACGGGTGGTGCCGTTGCTGCACTATTCTTATATTTTATTATCATTTGTTTTGGTAAATTTTGGTATTTGAACAAAGAGTAGCTTATTATTGCTATTGACAATATTGTTACTGATGTAAAGCTTATGGTTAATAAGGTATTGTTAGTTCTTGTATGTTCTCTTATGAGTTCTTTAGTTTGTAAGAATGCTAAAGGCTCTGTTTTAGTAATATTATTACTTATATAAACGGTTTGTGTAAAATCTAATATTACATTTGATATCTGGATATCTTCTAATTGGACAGAACAATTGGTTGCTTTGATTATGTTGTTTCCTAAAATTTTAATCTTTTTTATATACAGTTTTGATTAAGTGTGACTTTAGGTAAGTTCCAAGTTAATATTACATTAGGTTCTATGAAATTTATTTCACAGTTTTTTTTCGTTTTTGTGTATTTACATTCAATTTCCGTTTGTTTCAAGATACCGTTTATACATTTGTTTGTTATTAGTTTCTCTTTTGTTGCTGAATAAGTTTTATTCGTATGTAAATAATATTTATCTCTAATTGTTTAGGTTAAAATATTATTTTCTTCGTCTGGATATGGTATTATTGAACATAAAGTTTCTTGTGATAGAGTTTTCGGTATATGTGATATTATTATAATTTCATTTGTCTTGGGTTTTGTCCAAGTTGATGTTCTTATATTTAAAAATTTTTTCTGAATCAACATTTAACAAGATAGAACGTTGCAGTCGGACGTAACGGACAGCGGAATACTATTATACGTTAATTTGTGTACAGTTAAGAAATACTTGAATTGAGGGGGATATGGGCGTTTATCGGTTTTGGGGGCTGGAGTGGGCGTGTCCAAAAAAATTTAGGAGTTCGATCTCAGTAATATACCTTCTAAGTTTGGTAACTGTAGCTCTTAAATTGCGCGAGATACAGGCATTTATCGTTTTTTGTGGGCGGGAGTGGGCGTGGTCCAAATTTTTTTTCCACATTTATGAAGGGTGTTACTAGCAATATACCTTTAAAATTTGGTGACTTAAGTTTTCAAATTGCGTGAGATATATGGGTTTATCGATTTACACCAACAGGTGTATCGGTTTAGGTAGGTGGAGTGGGCGTGGCCATCCAATTTTTTTATCGATCTTTGGGGGAGTTTCCAGTAACATACCTGCGAAATTTTGCGACTCTAGCTTGCAAATTACGGCAGATATGCGCATTTTAAATTTCTAGGGACGAAGTTCCTGGGGGCTTCGGATGTGGGCGTGGTCCAAAAATTGGTATGCCAATCTTTGGAGGAGGTTACCAGCAAATTATCTTCCAAGTTTGGTTACTCTATCTTTAAAATTTTACAAGATATACGGAGTTATCCATTTACAATCGGAATTGTCGATTATAGGCGCAGATGTGGGCGTGGCACCACAAATTTGTTATCGGTTCTTAAAGGCGACTACCAGTAATATACCTACCAAATTTGACGTTCCCTACTCAAAAACTGCGAAAGATATAGCCATTTAAAAATTTTAGGGGCGGGGGTGATGGGGGTGTCGGAGGTGGGCGTGGCACATGCCAATCTTTCAAGGACCTCGCCAACAACCTACCAACCAAAATTGGTGACTGTATCCATTAAATTGTAGGAGATATGTGGATTTATCGATTTGCTAAAATCGATTTTCGCGATTTTCTAGCTCCCTAGTGGACGTAGGTCCAAACCCAAGACACTTTAACTTTTGAGGGTACTTTCCAATATACGTTCCAAGTTTCAAGTCTCTATCTCTAAGGGTGTCGGAGGAACGCGCGTTCATACAGACGGACAGACGGACAGACAGCATGACGGACATTCCACAAAACCAATATACTATTATACCATTTTGGTATAATAGTATAATAAATGATCATGTTTTAGTAATTTTGGGTTAAAAATTCCCAATCTGGTCAGTTCCATTCGATATCTTCGATGTATTCAGTGAATTGTTGTAAGTTAAACATTAATAAACTTAATTTTGCGTTCTGTTGTGATGTTTCTGTCATGCCGTCCATTATTTCTATCCCATGATTGACTGCTTGTATGACTTTGTTTAGTTCGTTTACCTGTATGCTATTAGCCTCTAAATCATATATTTTTTCAGTAAGTTCTGTTTTGTCGTCTTCAATGAATGTGCCAAATAAATATTTGTAACATTTTCCTACTAAATTTAGGAGTCCTCGTTTCTGTCTTTTGATTATTTTTATTCCGTTCAATTCTCAATGAAGTTTTTGTACTTGTTGTAGTGGGGCGGCCAATTTGCAGTCCCAGGAAAACCTTCTGTTGATGTTGATGGTGTATTTACACTTTTCTGAATTTATTCAATTTAATTCTATGTTTTACACTTCACTGTGGCTTTGTCTTGCCTTCTTCTTATACTAACTATGGTAACATATTACATTACATTATATTACATTTGGTTAACAGCGCTGAGTGCGCTGAGAGAAAACTGAGAGGAAACTGAGAGGGTTTGGATGCTATGTTAATTGTGCCAAATTGACACGAGTTGAATCTTGTCATAAACATCCTCCCCCCCTTACAATACACAGTATTGTGAATAAAAAATCGTTTCCTTATGAGCTGCAATTGCCGGTCAGCATCCAGCCGAATTCCGTATTTTGACAGGCGGGAAGGCCATTTTGGCATGGAAGTATGCCCGGCAGAATGATGTCTGGATACACATCGGCTCCCAGAATGAGCGAAATGGCTGCTGGAGTGTGCCATTCCTCATCAGCTAGGACAACATTGCCAAGCATCGTCTGATGTTCCTTGCTGACGGCCCGAATCGGGGTGCGATGTTGGAGTTGAGGGTCGACTTCCAGTATGACCACTCCGGCAGGTACCCTCGGAGTGCTGATGGGCCAGACAGTTTGGGCAGTAATGATTAACGAGCACTGCTCTCAACCGCTTCTCGGCAGTCAAACGCAGGAACCTCTGGCACTTGCGCAACGCGGGAACACCTCTGCATACTCGGCAACGGAAAGAGTTGGAAGTGTTGTGACTCGACGTCGTGGTGGATTTGCGTGATGGCATAACGAGTTTAAAAGCCGAAAATGTTATGGCTAGAACGGAAAAAAATGACAAACTTATGAATTGGTGAACGGAAAATGTGCAAGGATATGCGACAATAATAGTGACTGGGATTTTACTTGAATTCTGCGGACTTGTTGTCAACAGGAAGAAGGATTAATTTAGCGACTGGTCTTTTGATGATTCCGCGGGTTGTAAGAACATCAACCACACGGACCATACCATCGGACCCAGGGTAGGACTTCGCTACTAAATTCTTCCTACTCATGATTCACTTTTTATTTACTGCTTTTCATATTTAGCATTTCTTTAATTATTATATTATATTATATTACATAATATTTTCTGTTAATTTTATTTCTTATAAATGAGTACAAGGCCTGCTTCCTTTCGAATAGTTTTGTCGAGAGAACATTTTTAATAAGTTTGTATTCAATACTAATGCTTTAAGCATATTACCCATACACTTCCACCAAATGGAAATTACTTTTCTTTTTATTCCGCTCATTTAAGTAATGTCTGAACTTGATAACGGTCATACAGACTATAAATCTTAGCACACACAAGTGACATTATTTATGTATTTTATTATCGAACGCTACAGAGTCAATTTTTAAATTTATATTTTTGCTTCCACTGTCAAATAAACTTGTTATACTATTATACCAAAAAGGTATAATTATACTATTATACCAAAAAGGTATAATAGTATATTGGTTTTGTGCAATGTCAAAAGTTAAAGTGTCTTGGGTTTGGACCTACGTCCACTAGGGAGCTAGAAAATCGCGAAAATTGATTTTAGCAACTCGATAAATCCACATATCTCTTAGAATTTAATGGATACAGTCACCAATTTTGGTTGGTACGTTGTTGGCGAGGTCCTTGAAAGATTGGCATGTGCCACGCCCACCTCCGACGCCCCCTTCACCCCCGCCCCTAAAATTTTCAAATAGCTATATCTTCCGCAGTTTTTGAGTAGGGTACGTCAAATTTGGTAGGTATATTACTGGTGGTGCCACGCCCACACCTGCGCCTATAATCGCCAATTCCGATTGTTAATCGATAACTCCGTATATCTCCGAACATTTTAAACATAGAAAACCAAACTTGTATGGTAATTTGCTGGTAACCTCCTTCAAAGATTGGCATACCAATTTTTGGACCACGCCCACATCCGCCGCCCCCAGGAACTTTGTTCCTAGAAATTTAAAATGCGCATAACTCCCCCAAAGATCGATACAAAAAAATGGATGGCCACGCCCACTCCACCTACCTAAACCGATACACCTGTTGGTGTAAGTCGATAAACCCATATATCTTACGCAATTTGAAAACTTAAGTCACCAAATTTTAAAGGTATATTGCTTGTAACACCTTTCATAAATGTGTAAAAAAAATGTTGGACCACGCCCACTCCCGCCCACAAAAACGATAAATGCCTGTATCTCCCGCAATTTAAGAGCTACAGTTACCAAACTTAGAAGGTGTATTACTAAGATCGATTTGGTACGCAGCCAAATCCGATTCATCATAACCTTAAGGATCTTTTAAGTATATCAAAGAATATAACCCGGGAGTAAGGTTCCACTTTCACCATTTTCCAGCTCAATTTTCTTGTTGTGTACAGATATTTTTGAACTCCCCAATATAATTTGACCACTTTTTTTAGTAGGTCCAAATGCTTTATCAAGTTTTTTCTGACGTTCCAATTCATTTTAACTAAGATTAAAGATCTCATTGGATATTTCATCCGTTTGCCTATAGTCTTCATTTATAATTGTATTAGGTTTAAAATAACTCTCCTCGCTTAATGCAAACGATGAATCCTCTGTTTGTGGCTCAGATATTGCTCTATCTATTGCATCATAATATTCGCTGTAGTTTTCAGCACTTTTAATTTGATTCCTACTATTTAGTTGACCTTCCTCTTCTTCTTTTTTTACTTTCATTAACTGATGTGTTATTTCATACCCTCTAACGATTTTCTGAAGTGGTTGTGTTATCGGTTTAAACGTTTCCTCTAGTTGATATTCATTTGCGGCTCTACCTAATTTTATGCTTTGAAATTTTCTTTTTAGTGCGTTTCTTGTTTTCGTCAATTCTTTCAAAATATGCTCATCCATTTTTAACTACAAAATCATCAGTTCTAAACCGAAAAATACCTTTATAGGTGGTTTCTTGTTTTATCGCAGTTTATCATACGGTTTATTGTTGTTTTTCATGTGGTTTAACATCGTTTTTATACTATTATACCAGAATGGTAATAATAGTATATTGGTTTTGTGCAGTGTCCGTCATGCTGTCTGTCCGTCTGTCCGTCTGTATGAACGCGCGTTCCTCCGACACCCTTAGAGATAGAGACTTGAAACTTGGAACGTATATTGGAAAGTACCCTCAAAAGTTAAAGTGTCTTGGGTTTGGACCTACGTCCACCAGGGAGCTAGAAAACCGCGATAATCGATTTTATCAAATCGATAAATCCACATATCTCTTACAATTTAATGGCTACAGTCACCAATTTTGGTTGGTAGGTTGTTGGCGAGGTCCTTGAAAGATTGGCATGTGCCACGCCCACCTCCGATGCCCCCATCACCCCCGCCCCTAAAATTTTCAAATGGCTATATCTTCCGCAGTTTTTGAGTAGGGAACGTCAAATTTGGTAGGTATATTACTGGTAGTCGCCTTTAAGAACCGATAACAAATTTGTGGTGCCACGCCCACACCTGCGCCTATAATCGGCAATTCCGATTATTAATCAATAATTCCGTATATCTCCGAACTTTTTAAAGATAGAGTAACCAAACTTGGAAGATAATTTGCTGGTAACCTCCTCCAAAGATTGGCATACCAATTTTTGGACCACGCCCACATCCGCCGCCCCCAGGAACTTCGTCCCTAAAAATTTAAAATGCGCATATCTGCCGTAATTTGCAAGCTAGAGTCGCAAAATTTTGCAGGTATGTTACTGGTAACACCCCCTAGGATCGATAAAAAAATTGGATGGCCACGCCCACTCCAACTCCCTAAACCGATACACCTGTTATATAACCTATATATCTCACGCAATTTGAAAACTTAAGTCACCAAATTTTAAAAGGTATATTGCTAGTAACAACCTTCATAAATGTGGAAAAAAAATTTTGGACCACGCCCACTCCCGCCCACAAAAAACAATAAATGCCTGTATCTCCCGCAATTTACTTAACAGAATACTTAACATATGCTGTTAATTTCGGCGCAATGCTGCTTATCTTGCAATTTGGTCACTCTTAATCGAGCGCGTCAAATTGTGCCACCTCTTTTTTTATAAAATTTCTCAATTTTGTATAAAATATTAATTCTAGTAGTTCGATTGTTAAAATTCAAAACTAACGGCGATATTTTTTTAACGCGATAGTTTAATCGCATGCTCACAGCAGCTCTACACGAGTCAAGTTAGCATCACAATAGAAACACGAGAATTTAGTCCGATTAATATAAATATAAATTTATAATTATTTAAATATATTTTATATTTCTAATATATATATATATATATATATATTAATATATTATATTTATAAATATTAAATTAATTTATGTAATGGTATAATAGTATTTCGCTGTCGGTTGCGTCCGACTGCAACGTTCTATCTTGTTTTTTTTTCAGCTTGTTTTCAAGCGGTTTGACACAGTTTATCATACGGTTTATTGCTGTTTTTTCTTGCGGTTTAACACGGGCTTTCAGTTAATTTCTGTTGTAAACAACACACTCACTGTTGGATGCATAAAGCGTATTTTATGCAAGCATGAAAACTGAGAGTCTGGCCGGTGATTTAATTAATTATTTTACACTTTATTTTTGCCGACACGAAAAGTGCGCGCTTCTTCTTGATCAACAGGCTTGATTAGACTAAACGATACTATCAATGGTTTTAAAATTTGTAACAGAGTTATCAAGAGTTATTTAGTTTGACTAAACATCCCGGCCGCATTGAAAGGATCTGCTTTCAATACATCAAGACTCCATCGGTAAAATGGCCAACTTGTGGATTGGCCGGCAGCAGATACCATTGGCTGTGCGAATATGAACAACTCGAACGTGACCATCCTTTCCAGGCACAAGTGACTCGATGCGACCAAGCTTCCATTGCTGTGGTGGAAGATTGTCGTCATGGATTATGACTGTTTGGTTACGCAGGCATCCGCGCCAAACAACAATTAAAGCAGCTTCTCTTTTTATATTTTTCTCTTTGATAAGTTATGCTCTGCGCAGCATAAAGAGCAAATTAACGTAACGATCATAACTGTTGTTTTGTATATGCTCATCGGCATTTCGTTTTATTGCATTTGTTTTCACTTAGCTTGCCCTTTGCCTTTGCTGAGCGCAAGCAGCAGCTGCAATTCGGCAGCTAATTCTATTTGGTCAATCGAGAATTCAAGTCGCGGCACGGTATTCGACACCGCTTGCCAAAAAATTAATTCGTGCAATTAAAAGTGCAAAGCTCAACTCGGAGCTTATAACTAACAATTGTAACTATCTTTAAGTTTGGCCACGAAGGCAAATAAACTATATTTAATAGAAAAGCAAATTTCGGTGCGTTTCTATTTATTTCTGTGAGTTTTGAAAAATTCGATAGCTATTGAAAAAGCTCAATAGCTCAACAATGACCATGGTCCCAATAAGGATGTTTGATGAAGATGTTGTCCATTTCGTTCGGGCACGAAGCTCGTGAATGTAGTCTGATGACCAACGACGCCAAAACTGCTGTTTGGCAGCGGTTATCGCGTCAAACCGTTTCAAATTGTTGAGATGCGGCGTTGATATGTTGCGCTCGGGAAGTGCCCGTAGGGATTTTCCCACTAACAAGTGTCCTGGGGTGATTGCTGAGAGATCGTTTGGGTCAGGTGACATAGGCGACAATGGGCGAGAGTTGAGAACAGCTTCGATTTCTGCTGTGATCGTGCAGAGTTCCTCAAATGTAAGGCGAGTGTTTGAGAGCGTCTTGTACATCAACCCCTTTGCACTTTTAACTGCTGCTTCCCAGAGTCCGCCAAAGTGGGGGGAATAAAATGGAACGAAACGAAATCAGTAGCACAATACGCTGATATTGCGTCTTGCGTAGATTTATCAAACAAGAATTGTTTCAATGCCTTTAGCTCATTTGCTGCACCCACGAAGTTAGTTCCATTGTCACAGTAGATGTCTGTCGGCAGCGCTCGCCGAGCAACCATTCTTTTGAGTGCAGCCAAGAATGCCTTTGTGGATAATTGAGAGACTACTTCGATGTGCACCGCCTTAGATGCCAAGCAAATGAATACAGCCAAATAAGACTTTGTGGGGCCCTTTCCTCGTATGCGAATATACGTATTTATTGGCCCACAAAAGTCGATGCCACAGCGTTGGAATGGGTGTTCCGGTCGAAGGCGCTCCGCTGGTAGCGATCCCATAAGCTGCCTTTCCAACTTTGGCTTGTATCGAACACAAGCCATGCAAGTGCGCACGATGCGACGGGCCAAGTCCCTGGCGTTTACGATCCAATACTCCAATCGAATGAGTGCCACTAAAGCTTTGGGTCCAGCATGGCAGTTGCGCAGATGTAGATGCCGAACATAAATCCAAACGAAATGGGATTTACTGGGCAGCAATATCGGGTGTTTTTCGAAGTTTTCGAAGTCAACGTTCTCTAGCCGTCCGCCAACTCTAATAAGTGAATATCCTGTGGAGCGATCTAGAAACGGATTTAGAAACTTCAGATGGCTTTTGATAGGTTGATTCCTTTCCAATTGGCGAATATCTTCGACGAATGTTAGTTGTTGGATGTTCCAAATTATGCAATGAGATGCATAGCGAAGTTCATCGGAAGACAAAGTTGTCTCGAATTTTCTTCCCGTACGTGAGATTTGAACGAAGCGAAGCACGTAAGCGATGGTGCGAATGCAGCGATTATATGAGCTGATGTTCGCCAGTCTCTCCAAGGATTGGTTCTGAGCCATTGTTGCGACGAATGTGCTTTTCCGTTGTTCAGCGCTGATTACTTGCATATCAATGTCGCTGATGTTGTCTGATACAGGCCACAGTTCACGACGTTGAGTTAAAAAGGCTGGTCCTGAGAACCATATGGATGATTCTAGTTCGGAGGTGGTGGCACCTCGAGATACGATGTCAGCAGGATTTGATGCTGATGGCACGTATCTCCAATCTCCGATTGAAGTCAAATCCTGAATTTCAGAAATTCGATTTCCAACAAATGTAGATAAAGTGACTGAATGTTGCTTTAGCCAATGCAAAACAATTTGCGAATCCGACCAGAAATATACGGCGTGTGGCTTTTCGGCGAATATACCCTTAACTTTGTTGTAGACTTGTGCCAACAAGTGAGCTCCGCATAATTCCAGTTTGGGAAGCGATTTCTTCTTGACTGGGGCCACTCTGGACTTGGCGGTGAGAAGACGAACCACAACGCTTCCACAGGCAGATTCCGACCGCACATAAATGCAACAGCCGTATGCTAGAATCGAGGCGTCGCAGAATCCATGCAATTGAATTGAGCTATGGTTGACCTGCTTGCAAATGGTTTGGAATGATTCCAGGCACTTCTTCCAGGCCAGTTCAAGATGCTGTGGTACAGATTCATCCCAAGTAAGCCCTGCGAGCCAGAGTTCCTGCAGGATGATCTTTGCGACGATTATGAGTGGTGACACAAGTCCGAGAGGGTTGAACAAGGCTGATGCGATAGATAGAATGGTCCTCTTGGTGACGTTTGACGCAACCATTTTTGGTCTAAAGTTGAATAGCAGCATATCAGTATGCTGATTCCAGCTGACGCCAAGTGCGCTAGTCAGTCCGTTGTCGCACGTACTGAAATCCTTGTTAGCGGAATTTTCGATGAATTGGGCATGATTTGAATGCCATTTTGATAACGGGAATTGACCACGACGCAAGATTTCCGTTACTTGATCCTTGATTGTGCGGAGAGTTTGTATGTCATCACTTCCAGATAAAAGATCATCTACGTAGAACGACGATTTGATGACTGCGGCACCGATTGGATACTCAGCTTGATGCAGATCTGCCAAATAGTGCAGGCTGCGTATGGCTAAATATGGTGCAGAGGCTGTTCCATATGTGACCGTGTTGAGCTGATAGGTGCGAAGTGGTTCATCTGGAAGAGCTCGCCAAAGTATGTACTGGTATTTGCGATCATTGATATCAACATTTACTTGCCTGTATATTTTGGTTACATCCGCTGTTATGGCATAACGATGAAGTCTGAAGCGCAACAACAACAAATATATATCATCTTGGAGGGTCGGGCCGACGAGTAACTGATCATTGAGCGAAGTGTGACTGTAGCTTTGTAGATTCGCTGCTGGGCTTCAAAACGCAATGATGGGGTATGTAGTAGTGAGGTTCCGATAAGTTTGGTTCTGAAACCAGCGACATATGTTCCAAACGTTCATACTCCTCCATGAATTGACAATACTGTAAGCGAAGTTCCGAAGACAGTACCAAACGGCGTTCCAAGCTGAAGAATCTGCGGCGTGCAATGTCGAATGAATGACCAAGATGACTGGGGTTGTTCTTAAACGGCAGTTTTACAACAATGCGTCCATTTTCATTTACGACAGTAGTGTTTGTATAGTATTCCTCACAAGCTCGATGTTCTGGTTTCAACTGCACATTGATGTTTCGATTGATTCAATTTCCCATAAGCATTTAAGATGATCATCGATTGAAGTGGCGCCAAGTTTAAAGCAAGTAGCAAGCTCTGTAGCACGTTGCGGGTGGAACTTGCCTGTCACTACCCATACAAACAGCGTTTTTTGCAGAATGGGCCCATCTATATCAAGTTTAATTTGGCCCACTGACAGAATGTCGAAGAATGCTTCTGTACCTGAGACGTAGAATTTTTCATCTGCCGGAACCGTATTTTCTGGCATCTTCCAATTCGAAATGCCGATGTTGAGATCCGGTTGATAAGCTATATACGAAGTGACGCAGAGATCCAATGATAGTTCAAACGATGACAAACGAGATTTTATTGATGTAGTTGTAAGAGAAGTTATGTCTGTCCGTGCGTGGCCAATACTGCTGATTTGCACATCGTGTTTCTCTCTTTTGAGTCGAAGCTTCTGAGCGAACGAATCGGTGACGAAATTCACCTGCGAACACGAGGTGTGTGTTACTGCTTGGGTGGCTGGAGGAACGCTTGGTTGTGTTGTGGTATGTAGATTGTCGTTGTGTAACAAGGTGTGGTGCGATCTCTTACAATAGCGACAGCGATTTGTTGAAGGGCAATCGGCCATTTGATGACCCTTAGACAAACAATTAAGACACAGTCGGTGACGTTTTGCGACATCAAAACGTTGCAGCGCATCCAGTAATTTAAATTGTTCGCAGCCCATCAATTTATGAGTTGAGCTTGAGCACAACGCACAAACAGTGGTAGCAAGCGCGAACGACGAGTTATGTCCTTTGCCAGGATTACGAGTTGATTTGGAATGGTTTTGGTTGATGGTTGAACCTGGGAAGATAGCAAGAATTGACAATGACGTTCCAGTACTACCATGCACTGAGCCCAAGATGGGATTGTTGAATAATCCAGCGATAGATTCCATTTGTTTCTAGTTTCCTGATCACATTTCTCTAAAACCACATAGAATAGCATTGCTTGAGCTATCTCGGTATCAGAGCCCAAGGACGAAAGCGAACTAAATAATGCCGATGCATTATCGACTAACGAACGTAGTTGAAAAGCGTTTGATGAGCTCACTGAAGGCAATTGAAAAATCGACGATATAGTCTCGGTGAATATCAATGCTGTCAAACCGAGACTTTAACTTTTCTAAGGCTTTAGAATAGTTTTCATTAGTGACTGGGAATGCCTTCACGCATTCCAGCGCAGCGCCCTTTAAGCAGTTGAGCAGATAGTTGAACTTCTCAATATTTGTTATGTGCGTTCCGTTAACGATTTGATTGAACGAGCAAATGAAGTTTTTATATTTCAAATGATTGCCGTCGAATGTAGGCAAGGCCAAACTAGGCAAGCGTGGTGGTTGAGGATGGTAATCAACGTGTGATGATACTGCATTATTCACTGTACTGTTTAAGTCTTCACCGAGCAATTGCTTTATTGCCAATTTGATATACATATAGTTGTCTTCCAATTCTGCGCGTCCATTATCGTTTGGATCCAGAGATTCTATTTCCGATTGAATTGCCAACGATTGCTTGAAGTACGATTCCAAAATGCCTAAACGACATTGAAGATCAGCAGGTGACTTTTTAGAATGTTCTCCAGATTGTCCATCGACCAAGGTTTTAATGCGCGAAATGTTTCTTTTAACATTTGCACGCTGGCGTCGGTAGTCTTCCAGTGAATGCGACATGTTTTAAAAATGTGCAACGAAATCGAACCAAGAAAATTTGCAACGAAGCTTGAGTTCTGCTTGACGTGCAAAATAACGACGAAAACAGATGTTTGTTTGTGTGTGCGAATATGAACTACAACGGCATCGATCGCAGTTATTACACAGGCGAATGATGAAATTAAGACAAACTACTAAAGGCAGCGACTGAAGCGACGAATGCGAGCAGCGCACTGGCCGTTTTAGTAGAAGTGCAAAATATGCGAAAAGCGAAGCGACGTAATGGCAGAAGACGAAAAAATAAGATCAGGGCCAAGCGTATCGGCGAAACGGCGATAGAGACAGCACACAAACCGTTATTTTAGGTTGTGTGTGTGTGTGTGTTGTTGCTGCGACGAATTTCGGGATCGATTTTAACACTTTCCCCGAGTATAATGTTCAAACCAAATTAGTTGATGCACTTACACATATACTTGTGTGTTTGTATATATGTGTATGTTTGTATTTACGCGCAAGCCGAATTTTGCAATGACGAACGAAAGTTGCCGAAATGCGAAATTGTCCAATTGTTTTTAATAATTTATTAAAACACTGCCCCACGTTGGGCGCCAAAATGTTGGATACATAAAGAGTTTTTTATGCAAGCATGAAAACTGAGAGTCTGGGCGGTGATTTAATTAATTATTTTACACTTTATTTTTGCCGACACGAAAAGTGCGCGCTTCTTCTTGATCAACAGGCTTGCTTAGACTAAACGATAGTCGATACTATCGATGGTTTTAAAATTTGTAACAGAGTTATCAAGAGTTATTTAGTTTGACTAAACACTCACTATAGACAAACTAAAGATAGTATGATTATTTATAGCTGTTATATACTAATATAAAATATTAAATGGCTTTTTTATTTATTTATTTATTTATTTTAAAAGTTGAGTACAAGTTACTTTAAATCATCGCCCTTATGCTGCATTAATAGAAATCTTAAACACAAGTGTCCACAATTAAAAAAATCAAATCGTTGAACTTGATTATAATTGTATTTTATATTCTCTCCTTAATAATCAATAAGCTCTAAAGGCGGCGCTAAATTTCCAAAACTATCAAAATATCTGATATTCTTATCCAGATTTGAAGTATGCTACCCAATGTGTTTCAGCTCCACTTGAAAGGTCTAAGTTAACAATACCGCATTCCCTTCTCCGTACTCGTTTTGGTAATGAGTCTCTCATAAGAACACCTCTGAACAAGGGGATATGTTTGTGAGCAAAATTCACAATGTCAATGTTTGAAAGCGGCTTATTAGGTAGCTGATTTAAAAGTTTTTTGAATGGTTAGTTGATATACCATATCCCTTTTGATATGGTTTTAGATAGAGTCCATTGCCTAATGCAATGGCTTCCATTTTTCTGTTATGTCGTTTATTCTCCTCTAATTCTTTTCTTGCATTTTTCGCGCTATTAATGCTCTTTGCAATAGATGCACCACCAGAGGCAAGTCCACCTAATGCTCCGAGTGCTGTTATAATGGGTATAAGTGGTAAGAAGCCACCAACTTTAGGAACATTAATAACTCTAGGAATTATTACTTCATTTTTCTTCCGTCCAATAGTTTTGTTAATTGCTTTCTTAGCAATTTTTATCGCAGCCTGAATATCGTACGTCTTCTCCTTCTTCAATGCTCTAGTAGCCATTATTACGACATGCATAAATTTTTTCTTTTTCTCGCAGAGTTTTTTATTTTTTCGTTGTTTTAGTCCCATCCCAAATTTTTTCTTGGCTTTCATTATGTTTGCTACAAAATCAGCAATATGACGATCACTCAATTCTTTATTATTAGAATATGCTATATCGTGTTCCCTACAAGCAGCATCTAATGGATTTATTCTCTTCTCGCCTCTTTCCAAGCGATCTTCTAGCTTTGTTCCTGGTCCAAAGAACTGATAACCTGGTATATGTAGCTCAATTGGGAGGGAGTTGATTATTTTACCAATAAGACCTCTACCTCGATAGAGCTTTGTTCTGCTACTAGTTGATTTATAAAAGCGTATTACCATTTGATTAGTTGTTTATTCTTCAAAATCTTATAAGAGAGTAAAGATCTGTTGATTAAACAACATCAGATATGCGATTAATAAAACAAAAAACGAACATAGAAGTAAGGAATATCGATTTTAAAAATGGGGAAGACAATCAAGTTAGCAGATTATTATCCAATTCAATAAGAGCCTTAATTGTTGGACCTTCTAATTGCGGGAAAACGAATATTTGGTGTTGTTGTTACTGTTGCTGCTTCCTGGGCGAGTGCGCAGATTATAGCGGAGTTCACTGGTCTGCCGGGCCAACGAAGGCGAGCACCGTGAAGCTGACGCAGCAGTATCGGGCGCATTTTCGTCAGTGGAGGTATGGGGGGGATGCTCATAATAATGTTATTAGCGCGCACCAAGCGCACTCACTCTAGCAGAGTGGTCGCCACTGTATATCCGGGAGCCAATAAATCAAAGAAATTATTGAAATATTATTTTTTGTCTAACGACAGTGTGACTGTATACCGATACCGACTTGACGTTCCCTACTCAAAAACTGCGGAAGATATAGCCATTTGAAAATTTTAGGGGCGGGGTGATGGGGGCGTCGGAGGTGGGCGTGGCACATGCCAATCTTTCAAGGACCTCGCCAACAACCTACCAACCAAAATTGGTGACTGTATTCATTAAATTGCAAGAGATATGTGGACTTATCGATTTGCTAAAATCGAATTTATCGATTTTCTAGCTCCCTAGTGGACGTAGGTCCAAATCCAAGACACTTTAACTTTTTGAGGGTACTTTCCAGTATACGTTCCAAGTTTCAAGTCTCTATCTCTAAGGGTGTTGGAGGAACTCGCGTTCATACAGACGGACAGACAGCATGACGGACATTGCACAAAACCAATATACTATTATACCTTTTTGGTATAATAGTATAAAAAGGAGAAAAAGTAATAATACAATGGACAATATAAAATTCAATGAATATTCAGTGACGCAGTTGAAAAAGTGGCTAGCGCAAAGAAATTGCCGACCACGGGTACTAAGACAGAGCTGGGAGCTCGCTTGCTCGCGACGTCAATAAGGGATCATGACGTGTGGAAAAAGTCGACGCCCAGAAACAACAACAACGACATAGGCTGCGGCGATAAGGACGGCAGCATAAGTAACAGTGCAGACAACGCCGGCGACGAAAAAAACGGCAAAGGCGGAGACGACAATGACGAAAATGACGACAACGATGGCGACGACAAAAATGGCAACGGCTGAGACGACAATGACGAAAATGAAGACAACGGCGGCGACGACAATGACGTCGGCGGAGGCGACGGCAGAGGCAACTTTAACATAAGCAGAGCAGATTTTAACGTCGGAGTTAACAGCAATGTTAGCAGTGCTGTGGTGAAATCTGATCACCAGGCCGTAAATGTAAACAAGTTTGTCAATGCAGATTTAACAGCGTTCAACTTGGCAAAGGAAGTGACACTTGATTACGATGGCGAAACATGCGCTCGTAATTGGGTAATTGGGTTAGTCAAGTCAAAAATTTTGCAAATATTTACAATTTAAACACAACTTACTGGCATTTGCTGATTTTAGCAAAGTTAAAAGGCAAAGCACAACAATGGTTGCACGGAAATGAAACACGAATCTTGGAACCAGCTTAACAACTGTTGGATCAGCTGATCGTGACATTCAGCGTTAAGATTTCCAAAATGGAAGCCAGAGACAACTTCCAAAAACGACAATGGCACTACAAAGAAAGCTTCGGGTCATATTTTGAAAACAAAATATTTTTGGCCAGCAACATCAACGTTGACAAGGAGGAACTACTGGAAAAAATCATAGAAGGCAACCATTTTGCGTAAACAGACACGCATTCAATGCTTCAATGATCTAGCCCAGATGTTGAAGGCGTTCGCCGACATTCATCTACCGCAAGGAAATGGTTTCTAAGCGGTACACAAGCCGGCTAAAGAAGAGGATTACAAGGAGATGCGTTGTGAGAATTACAACTCGAAAGGCCATAGTGCACGGAAACCAAAGCGCGAGCCTGGGTCATGCTATGCATGTGGAACGTTTGGTCACTTCGTGGGACAATGTCCCGAAAGAAAGAGCAACAGTACAAATAATTATGTAAGAAAATTTAAAATATATTTTGCCAACTCCGTTATATCTACATTAATTGCAAAATGCCTCATAGACTCAGGAAGTCCCATATCTTTTATAAAAAAACATCGCGTACCTTAATTTGTGTACAGTTAAGAAATACCTGAATTGCGGGGGATATGGGCGTTTATCGGTTTTGGGGGCGGGAGTGGGCGTGGCCCAAAAATATTTTGGAGTTCGATCTTAGTAATATACCTTCTAAGTTTGGTAACTGTAGCTCTCAAATTGCGGGAGATACAGGCATTTATCGTTTTTTGTGGGCGAGAGTGGGCGTGGTCCAAAATTTTTTTTCACATTTATGAAGGGTGTTACTAGCAATATACCTTTAAAATTTGGTGACTTAAGTTTTCAAATTGCGTGAGATATATGGGTTTATCGATTTACACCAACAGGTGTATCGGTTTAGGTAGATGGAGTGGGCGTGGCCATCCAATTTTTTTATCGATCTTTTGGAGGAGTTACCAGTAACATAGCTGCAAAATTTTGCGGCTCTAGCTTGCAAATTACGGCAGATATGCGCATTTTAAATTTCTAGGGACGAAGTTCCAGGGGGCGGCGGATGTGGGCGTGGTCCAAAAATTGGTATGCCAATCTTTGGAGGAGGTTACCACCCTGAGGATGGTTACGGTGGAGAAAATTGATTCACAACTTGGAGGTTTGGAACCTCATAGCAATACTGAACCAAGTTATCATATGAGGAAACAAAGAGCTATGCCAACAGTTAAGGAAGAAAATACAACAGTTACAAAAGAAAATACAACAGTTATAGAAGAAAATACAACAGTTATAGAGGAAAATACAACAGTTATAGAAGAAAATATGCAAATAGTTGTGCCAACAACTAGTGACAAAGATAAGTGAATGTTTATACCAACAGTTAAAAATGAAATTAATACGGCAATGGTAACAAACAGCAATAAGAAAGTAAATGGAACATATAGTCCCAATATTAAAATTGACTCAACAGTTAACTCAATTTTCAATGAAGCAGATGATATTGACGATCTGACGACCAACCAACCAACAAACAACAGTAAAGAAAAAGTGGAGAATATCATTAGAACAACCAGCACCGATATCCTTCACGAAAATTTTCACAACGAAATATTTAATATCGATCTCGCAAATGACAAAACGACTGAATACAATATCGGAGACGATGTTAACTATACAACACAGTGCAAATTCAAGCAATTGTTAGACAATTTTTACACAAGTGCAGTAAAACCAGACAAACCAATTATCAAAGGCGAAATAAAGTTAAATTCAGAAAAATCAAAACCATTTAGTTGTACTCCTAGACGACTTTCTTACACAGAAAAGGACAAACTGCTAAATCTTTTAGATGAATATCTAAAAAACGGGATTATACAACCTTGTAGTTCACAATACGCTTCACCGATAGTGTACGATTTCGTCAAGAGCAGAAAATCGTTCGCTGCAGATAACGAACAAATAAACATGCACCCGAACCATGAGCTGGATATGGGTTTTCGCACCATCTGTCAGACGGCCTGGAGTAAGCAGATGTTCCCAGACACAGCGTCGTAAATAAGATAACATTAAGAAGCGAAATTGATAACTATTGATTGTTTAGGTCAACTTGTATATAGTAGAACTAGTCCTAAGCAAACAATACCATCTAAGAATTTTGTATATAAGCAATGCATTTTTACTTAATAAACCAGTACAAAAAGAACTCTTTGCGTATTCACTTCGTTCAGTCCAATTTGTTTCAAGTACAGATTGCGGCGACATTTTGCTACTGGTACATGAACCGGGAGCAAACAAAACAACATTTCAGCATAATAAGGAATTGACAACAAGAGTCATATCCTACATTTGGTGACCCCCGACTTTTGTGGAGATTAGTTCATTTGGCGAACTAATCATAAATTGGTCAACTGGCGACCAATCATTAATTTTTACCAAGTGGTAAATAAAAAGTGATCTTTAGTTTCATTTGGCGAACTAAGTTTCATTTTGGTAACTACGACCTTTTGGAGATTAGTTCATTTGGAGAACTAATCATAAATTGGTCAACTGGCGACCAATCATTCATTTTTACCGAGTGGTAAATAAACAGTCTGTTAGATTCATTTGGCGGATCATAAACACGCATTTCATCTTAAAGACCAACATTCGAATTTGGTTAACTTGGCAGCCATTTTCACATCAAATTCCTAGTTAACTTGGCAACTAGGTAATATAATACGGCAACGGTTAAAGAAGCGCTACCTGAGCTAAAAAAAGGAACACATTCGTAGAAATACCTGATCAACTTGGCGATCGGTACCTACATCTGGCTAGAGGACAGGCATCGCATATTTAAGACGCATCCTACACCAAGCGGCCATCATTCCAACGTTTGCAGCAGAAAGAGTTGCAGATTTCGTTTAACATATACATATTTATTGTTTTCAAAAATCGAATAAATCTACGGTCAACGTGGTGACCACAAATAATAAAAAAATAAAAAGAAATAAATCAACAAATTCCAATTTATTTGTATACCTTGACCAATATATTGGTTGTGAGTCGAGGCACAGCCTGTCGTATTGACAAAACAAAAATACCTCCAACGGGTCAGGTACTACTATAAAAAAAAGGAATATATAAAACAACAACAAAAAAATGGATTCTTCAAAACTCAACGCATTGCTGGACAGTCAATTAAGTACTGGCGAAGAAATCCAAAATGTAATTCGAAATTACAAAAAGGATCCAGCAGAGCGGAAAGTGAAGCCAGGATATTTTCAAGAACGACTAAAAAAATTAAATAGTCTTTGGGAGACATTCTCTACTGAAGAGAATACCATTCAGAAAATAATACAAGGCAAACAAATTGACCATAGTTATTTTTCGAACGAATACTATGCGAATGTCAAAAAATTAGTACTTGAATACTCTGAAAAATTCCAAGGCGAAGTGAGCGCAATGGAATTAGAGACTCTATCCTTGTCAATCGTAAACGAAGAATTGGAAATTGAACCAATGATTCGTGAGCAAAATGTATTGCTAGACAGTCTGGAGCGCATTATGAATAAAATGACTAATGAGACTCGTCAAGGGTTTCAAAAGGTCATAAGCCAATATTGGAATGAGATAAGAAACATCCACGTCCAAGTACATAAGAAATTCATCGATCCCAAGAAGATTGGATATGATGACAAAAGATATTTGGCTGCTGAAGATGCTGTTTTATCAGTACAAACCATGACAAACGAAGAAATGGTTCAGCGACCGGCCAATACAACTCAAATGCATGCTGCACTACCTCTTCCAAAGGTAGAAATACCCAAATTTAATGGAGATTATTTAAAGTGGCAGCAATTTCATGACATTTTTAAGAAAATGATTCATGAATCAACATTACCAATTATACAAAAGATGTGGTATTTAAAGACCAACATCACCGGAGACGCGGAACGTTTAATACGCCATCTATCCTTAACTGAAGGAAATTATTTAACAGCATGGAATATGCTGCAAGAGCGTTTTAGCAACAAACGAGTGCTAAGTAACGCATTGATCAATAAATTATTAGATCAACCATCAACCACAAATGAGGCTAAATCCATCAAGGCTCTGCATGATAACATAAATGAAACGTTATCTGCACTGAATAATATTGGAATCACAACAGAAACCTGGGATCCAATACTTCTGTGCATATTGACCAAGAAGTTAGATCGACAAACTCATATGTTATATGAGCAATCCATTATAAATTCAAGGCAATTGCAAAAACTAAGTCAGTTGTTGACATTTTTGGAGCAACGATTTCTTGCACTAGAAGCCACGTGCAGTGGTGATAAGAAAAACGTAAGCACCAAACAAAATACATGTGCCTCAATTGGAACAGAATACGTCTGTTATTTCTGTGAAAAACCAAATCACGCCATATTTAAGTGCACGGAATTCATTAAAAAGACCCCATCAGAAAGATTAAATTGGGTTCAAAAACAAAAACTATGTGTAAAATGTTTTAAACGCGACCATACCGCAAAAACATGTCATAGAAGAGATTGTTTTAAATGTAATAAAGGGCACAATACTCTTTTACATTTGGAAATTAAACCTGAATCCAAAATAGCTGCATCGGCAAATACTGTACAAACAAATTATGTACTTCTAGCCACAGCTCGAGTCCTTATTGAAGGAAACAATGGACAAGTGGGAGAATTCAGAGCACTACTTGACTCAGGCTCGCAAGTCAATATCATCTCTGAGAGAGCATTGCAAATATTGAATCTAAAGCGGCAAAGGTCTGAACTACACATAAATGGAATTGGCGGTCGGACACAAACATCAAAGGCAAGAGTTAATGTTATGCTTAAGTCACATCATAACAAATTCAATTCAAGATTGGAAGCTATTGTATTACCACACGTAGTAGCTGATCAACCAGCGCAGACAATCGAAACTTCTCGTTGGAAGTTTCCGGCAAACATTACATTGGCGGATCCCAATTTTAACAAACCTGGGAAAATTGACATCCTTCTTGGAGCAGAATATTATTTTGAAATTATTCAAAATAATAATTTAAAAATTGGTAGAGGTATGCCCAGGTTACAAAAAACCAAACTAGGATGGATTATTGCCGGAAAACTTCAAGATGCTGCTTCCAAAATTAGTACATGTTCAGTACTAACAGAAGAAGACAAGGTAGATCAGCAAATAGCAAAATTTTGGGAACTCGACTCATTTGAAAGAAAAACGTCTTGCATTTCGCCGTTGGAGAAACAATGCGAAAAGCAGTTTCTGCAACACATCAAAATGGCAGTCGACAAAAAATTCATCGTCCGACTCCCATTTTTTGAAAATGCTTCAGCCCTAGGGGAGAGTCGTGATCTAGCAACACGAAGATTTTTCTGCTTGGAAAAACGACTTGCACGAGATCCTGTGATGAAAGCCAGCTATATTCAATTCATGAAAGAATATGAATCCTTGGGACACATGAAGGAAATGCACACAAAGGAAGTAGCAAAGGCACGCTATTTTATACCGCATCATTGTGTGTTAAAACCTGACAGCTCTACAACGAAACTAAGAGTAGTTTTTGATGCTTCTGCAGTCACATCTTCAGGAAATTCGCTTAACGACTTGATGCACAAGGGACCAACTGTGCAAAATTCAATATTCTCAATTCTGCTTCGGTTCAGAATGCATAAATATGTATTCACAGCAGACATTGAAAAAATGTATCGTCAGATTTGGATGGATCCCGAGGATCAATATTATCAGACCATAGTATGGCGCAGCGACCCCTCAGAGGATTTACGGTACTATAGACTTAAAACAGTTACATATGGAACAAAGGCTGCACCATATTTAGCTACAAAATGTCTACAGTATCTGGCACAAAGGGCAAAAAGAGAACTTCCATTAGGAGCTGCTGCTTTGGAAAATGATTTCTATGTTGACGACTGCATAACAGGAGCGGATACATTACCAGAGGCTCTCCATAGGCAGCAACAGTTAAACAAACTTCTGCACAGTTCCGGTTTCAAGTTAAGGAAATGGTGCAGCAATAACATTGAATTACTACAAGGAATTCCAAAAGAAGATGTTATTACAAATGTTCAGCTGGAAGATACCGCATATGAGGATTATTCCATTAAAACCCTCGGAATCACTTGGATACCCAAATCAGATGTTCTATGTGGTAAAACAGATATTACCAATAAGGAGAAGATATCAAGAAGAGATGTAATGTCTGAAATCTTCAGAATTTTCGATCCTCTGGGACTGTTTTCACCGGTTGTCATGAAGGCAAAAATCTTCATGCAACACCTCACAAAGGAAGGTTTTGATTACAAAGAAGACCTTCCGAGTCATCTTCAAGAGGAATGGAAACGATATAGGGAGGAGCTCAAAATTCTCAACACCATTCAAGTGCCACGTCACATATTTCGTGGGAAAATACCTATATCAACAGAAATACATACATTTGTTGATGCTTCGGAAAAGGCATTTGGAGCTGCTGTATACATAAGAGCAACATATAGGGACAAACAAGCCACAGTCCAATTATTATGTGCCAAATCACACCTAGCCCCAATCAACACCATAACATTACCACGCCTGGAACTAAAGGCTGCTGTATTGGGAGCTCAGTTGGTGGCAAAAATTAAAGAAGATTTGACGATAAGAAACGCGCCAACTTACTATTGGTCCGATTCAAGGATAGTACTATCATGGATTAATTCTCCAGCATCCATTCGTGACAAATTCGTCGCCACAAGAGTTGGGACAATTCACGACCTAACGCTACAAAAGGATTGGAGGCATGTTGCCTCAGCGAATAATGCGGCGGATGTACTATCTAGAGGAATGGCTGCTGATAAACTCGCTAAAGATAGCATGTGGTTTTATGGTCCACTCTTCTTACATGGCTCACCTTTAAACTGGCCACCACCGTTTGTCATCACTAAAGATGAGGTGGAGAGCTCAAACCCTCCAAGGAATAGTCAGAGATCAATAATGACTATCACCAGAGAAGAGGACATCATATATAAAATTAGGCATAATGGTTCATTTAATAAGCTAGTCAGAATCATAGCTTATTTGATGCGCTTCCGAAAGGGAAAGAAGCATACCAGCCAAATTATAGAGTTCAATGAACTCCAAGAAGCCAAAAAAATCATTGTCCGCAACATACAACGATATGATTTTATCGACGATATTAAACAAATCAAAAAACTAAAGGAGCCGCGAAGAGAAAGCGCCATTAAATCTCTAGCACCTTTCTTGGATCAAGATGGCATATTGCGAGTAGGAGGTCGACTGGAAGCAGCACATATATCGTTCAACGCCAAGCACCCAATGCTGTTACCAAACAACGATCCAATCGTAAAAATTATTCTTGGACAAATTCATAAGGATAACATGCATTGCGGCCCACAAGCATTGCTGACCCTATCAAGACAGCAATTCTGGATAATAAAGGGAAAGAGCATGGCAAGAAATATTGTCCAAAACTGCATAAAGTGCACTAAAGCAAAGCCAAAATTAATGGGGCAGATTATGGGCAATCTACCACCACTCCGAGTCACACAAGCTAGACCATTTTTGAACTCCGGTGTTGACTACTGTGGACCTTTCAAAATCCACTACAAAATTCGTGGAAAGAAGCCGAACACAGCATACATTGCAATCTTCTGTTGCTTCACGACGAAGGCTGTTCATCTGGAATTGGTAAGCGATCTTACCACAGAGGCATTCCTTGCAGCACTGCGCCGCTTTATTAGCCGCCGTGGAAAGTGCCAAACATTGCACTGTGATAACGCAACAAATTTTGTAGGAGCAAAAAACAAGCTCCAAGAACTAGAAGATGCAATACATTCAGAAAAGGCTCAAGCTACAATAATACAAGAATGCAACAATAGAGGAGTCCAATTTAAATTCATACCTCCTCGAGCACCACATTTTGGCGGACTATGGGAAGCTGCCGTAAAATCAGCAAAACATCTTTTATTAAAAAATGTTACAACGGCTAATTTAACATACGAAGAATTGGAAACTGTCATAGTTGAGATAGAAGCGATACTCAACTCCCGTCCGTTAACGCCTCTATCAGATGATCCAAATGATATCACTGCATTAACACCAGGACATTTTCTTATTGGAGAACCACTAACCGCGCAAGCCGACAGTGAAGCAACCCAGCAACCCAAAACACTAGGACAACGGTGGCAAGCAGTGTCTAAGTTAAAGCACTCGTTCTGGACACAGTGGTCGCATGAATACCTTCAACAGCTGCAGCAACGTCAAAAATGGCGAAGATCATCTGCTAACATCAAGGAAGGAGCTCTGGTTCTACTAAAGGAAGACAACACTCCAGTCTTACAATGGCCCATGGGCAGAATTGTTCGAATTTATCATGGAAAGGATAATTTCGTGAGGGTCGTCGATGTGAAAACCTCCAAAGGAACTTTTAAGAGGGAAATACAGCACGTAGCTCCTCTATTTAACGAAGAGGAACCCACCCACAAGCACCCAGTAGATGATCCTATGGAAAATGAACAACCAGATGAAAGTTCTCATCCCAAGAAAAGGAGGCAGATTAATATCTGTTCCTTAACCACAACGATGTTGGTTATGTTACTTCTATTGCCGCTTACATTGGCACAATCGATAAACATAACTCAGTTCGGATCAAAGCCTGGCATATATTTTGAAAAAATTGGAACAACCCAGTTAGCAGTAGCTGACTGGACGATAGTGGCATACTTGGATTTAAAACCCTATTGGACCGACATAGATACATTTTCCAAAGGTACGACACAGATTGGCCAAATGTGTTCCAAAATTATTGACGTACCCGCATGCAAGGGAATGTATCAACACTTCCGACATATAGAAGAAGAACTATTTATGGAAAATATGTTACTGACCAAATCACGGAAACAGAGAGCACCATTGGACATCGTGGGAAACATCGCCAGTAGTTTGTTCGGCGTATTAGACTCTACATATGCAAAGGACATGTCTAAAACTATACTGCAAGTGAAGGAAAATGAAAACCATCTCCTGGAATTATTCCAAAACCAAACATCGTTGATTGACTCCACGATAAATGTCTTGAAACGAGATGAAATAGCGTACTCTAAACGATTATGTCATTTGGAAGAGCAAATACAGAATGTAATGAAAGATGAGTCTCACTTCCACATATTTCAATGGTATATTACGCTGACGTCAGAGCTTACGGCAATAGCTTCTAAGCTTCAACGCATGCAAAGCGAAATCATTAACATACTGACTGATGTACGCCACAATAACATAAGCCCTCTTCTAGTGTCACCTCGGCAGCTAAGAGCTCAATTTGACAAAATACGAGATCATTTAAAACCAGGTCAAATGCTTCCTGCCATCCCAGAGAACTTGCTTATGGCATACAAAATGATGAAGGCGGAAGGCACCGTAGTAGACAATCATGTTATAATTAAAATAACATTGCCGTTGATATCAACCTCAACACTGGATCTATACAATCTGGTACCTATACCAGCTACAGGCCAACATGGATTTCAAGTGTTCAAAATTCGAACACCTTTCATTGCCATCAACAATTATCGTGATAAATTTGTGGAGTTGACTACAGAAGACATGGCAAACTGTCATCAAAGATCTACAAATGATTTCATCTGCTACAGTACACAATCACTGTTTTCTATCGACATGAGCTGCGAAATGCAAATGTTCCACAACAAAACAGATTCATCTTGTCTGATTGAAAGCATCAATAAAAAATTCATGTGGCAGAAAATGTATCGGATGAACCGTTGGATATTTGCAACAAAGACTCCACTAAAATTCTCTGCAGTCTGCACCGATGGAACAGCAGATATCCAGTTATATAATACTGGGTTACTAACAGCAAAGGCGGGTTGTACCATTCGCAACTCATTGATAACCGTAACCAGTCAAAGCGTTATGGAAACATCATTGTTGACATCATATGCCCGATTCGGAAACATGGAGGACGACAAGCCGACCAGCCAGCGACCGGAGACTACAACTACAAAATATATAGAAACCTTGGGCTACAATGAGCTTCACGAACTACAGAAGGAACTCATACCAAACAAACATCTTCGTCTACCACACAATATTCAACCAATCGAGCATCAGCACATTGCAATGTACATCGGATTATCATTTATGATGATCATGCTATCGATCTACTGTATTAAAAAATGGCGCATAACAAATGGATCACCTCAGCCAACCCAAACATCATCGACACCCAGGTGCGAAAACCCCGCTGGAAATCAACCTTTCACCATTAGATTAAATGATGGTTGAATTCGCATTCAACAGCCGGGAGTATGTACGATTTCGTCAAGAGCAGAAAATCGTTCGCTGCAGATAACGAACAAATAAACATGCACCCGAACCATGAGCTGGATATGGGTTTTCGCACCATCTGTCAGACGGCCTGGAGTAAGCAGATGTTCCCAGACACAGCGTCGTAAATAAGATAACATTAAGAAGCGAAATTGATAACTATTGATTGTTTAGGTCAACTTGTATATAGTAGAACTAGTCCTAAGCAAACAATACCATCTAAGAATTTTGTATATAAGCAATGCATTTTTACTTAATAAACCAGTACAAAAAGAACTCTTTGCGTATTCACTTCGTTCAGTCCAATTTGTTTCAAGTACAGATTGCGGCGACATTTTGCTACTGGTACATGAACCGGGAGCATACAAAACCACATTTCAGCATAATAAGGAATTGACAACAAGAGTCATATCCTACAGATAGTTTTAGTAAGGAAGAAAACAGGAGACCTCAGACTTTGTATTGATTTTAGAAAACTTAACAAAGTGTTAATAAAAGAAAACTACCCTTTACCACTCATTGACGACTCACTCGACAGTTTAGTTAACAAAACAGTATTTTCCAAATTAGATCTCAAAAACGGATATTTCCACATTTTTGGGGAAGAATAATCAATTAAATACACATCGTACGTTACACTTTTGGGACAATTTGAATTTCTCAGAATGCCCATGGGATTGAAAACAGCCTCGGCAGTATTTCAACGATTTGTTAACACAATTTTTTCCGACTTGATTAAAGAAAACAAAGTCACAGTTTACATGGACGATATATTGGTAGCTAGCAAAAATGTAAACTAGCATTTTGAAACACTCAAAGAAGTTTTAAAAAAACCAGTCCAAAACAAATTGGAATTACGTATGGACAAGTGTGAGTTTTTGCAATCAACCGTTAAGTACTTAGGATTTTCAATTACAAAAGAAGGCATTCGCGCTGACGACAAATGCATAGAAGCAGTACCAAATTTCCCAGTACCACAAAAAACACATGCCGTTCAATCTTTTCTCGGACTATGTTCATACTTTCCCAGGTTTATAAAAGATTATTCAATAATAGCCAAACCGTTATACGATCTATTAAAAAAAGATAAGCTTTTCGAATTTAACGAAAAAGAATTAAATTGTTTTTTGAAACTCAAAGAGAAGTTAATTCAATCACCAGTATTGGCAATATACGATTATAAAGACAAAATTGAGTTACACTGCGATGCCAGTGCTATAGGTTTTGGCGCAGTCCAGCTGCAAAGAAAACAAGATGGTAAGCTTCATCCAATTTTCTATTTTTCGAAGCGCACAACAGGCGCAGAAGCAAAATACCACAGTTTCGAACTGGAAACTCTAGCAATACTGTACGCTTTACGCAGATTCCGCATATATCTTCAAGGAAAACGTTTCAAAATAATCACAGACTGCAACTCTTTAACCCTGACACTAAACAAAATTGAGCTTAATCCTCGGATTGCTCGATGGGCTTTAGAGCTGCAAAATTACGATTACGAACTAGTTCACAGAGCAGGATCGAGAATGCAGCACGTAGATGCTTTGAGTAGATGCAACAATATTCTCATAGTGGAGACAAACAGTTTCAAAGACAATTTAATTATCTGCCAAGCCAAAGATGAGAATATTAAAAAGCTTAAGAAATTTTTAGAAACATCGGAGCACAAACTAATCGAAATGCGAAACGGAATAATTTATCGAAAAACAAACGATGATAGAATGTTATTTTATGTGCCAGAAGAAATGGAGGACCATGTGCTTTACAAATACCACAACGAAATAGGACACATAGGGAGAGACAAAATGACAAATTTAATAAACAAAAGATACTGGTTCCCCAAAATCAAAGAAAAATGCTGTTCGCATATAGAAAACTGTTTGAAATGCATAGCCTTTTCAACAAAGACAGGTAAAGGAGAAGGATTATTAAATTGCATTCCAAAAGACAATAAGCCGTTTGAGCTGGTACACATCGACCATTATGGACCTGTTGATACCTGTTGATCACTGCACTCAAAGACTATTTCAGAGCCTATAGCAGACCGAAACACCTCAATGAGTTCGATCAATTTTTCGTAGAAAGCGACATCAAACATATGAAAATCGCAAGAGGGTCGCCACAGGCTAACGGTCAAGTCAAGAGAACCAACAGGAGTATTGGGCCCATGATAGCAAAGCTAGTAGAACCAGAAAAGGGTAGACACTGGGACACGGTATTAGAAGAAGTAGAATATGCATTTAACAACACACAACATAGGAGTATTAACCAATTGCCAAGTACCATGTTGGAGTAGGACAAAGGAGAATTCAAAAAGACGAGCTAAAGGAAAAATTAGAAGAAATAATTGTCACAACATCAAAAGAAAGTTTAGAAGAGATCAGAGCCAATGCAATAGAGAAACAAATACAAGTCCAAGCTTACAATAAAAACAAATATGATTCTAGGAGAAAGGAACCGAAAGATTATAAACAAGATAGAACGTTGCAGTCGGACGTAACCGACAGCGAAATACTATTATACCTTCATTTGTATACAGTTAAGAAATACTTGAATTGCGGGGGATATGGGCGTTTATCGGTTTTGGGGGCGGGAGTGGGCGTGGCCCAAGAAATTTTGGAGTTCGATCTTAGTAATATACCTTCTAAGTTTGGTAACTGTAGCTCTTAAATTGCGGGAGATACAGGCATTTGCCGTTTTTTGTGGGCGGGAGTGAGCGTGGTCCAAAATTTTTTTTATACATTTAGGAAAGGTGTTACTAGCAATATACCTTTAAAATTTGGTGACTGAAGTTTTCAAATTGCGTGAGATATATGGGTTTATCGACTCACACCAACAGGTGTATCGGTTTAGGTAGGTGGAGTGGGCGTGGCCATCCAATTTTTTTTATCGATCTTTGGGGGAGTTACCAGTAACATACCTGCAAAATTTTGCGACTCTAGCTTGCAAATTACGGCAGATATGCGCATTTTAAATTTCTAGGGACGAAGTTCCTGGGGGCGGCGGATGTGGGCGTGGTCCAAAAATTGGTATGCCAATCTTTGGAGGAGGTTCCCAGCAAATTATCTTCCAAGTTTGGTTGCTCTATTTTTAAAATGTTCGGAGATATACGGAGCTATCAATTTACAATCGGAATTGTCGATTATAGGCGCAGGTGTGGGCGTGGCACCACAAATTTGTTATCGGTTCTTAAAGGCGACTACCAGTAATATACCTACCAAATTTGACGTTCCCTACTCAAAAACTGCGGAAGATATATCCATTTGAAAATTTTAGGGGCGGGGGTGAAGGGGGCGTCGGAGGTGGGCGTGGCATATGCCGATCTTTCAAGGACCTCGCCAACAACCTACCAACCAAATTTGGTGACTGTATTCATTAAATTGTAAGAGATATGGGGATTTATCGATTTGCTAAAATCGAATTAATTGATTTTCTAGCTCGCTAGTGGACGTAGGACTAAATCCAAGACACTTTAACTTTTGAGGGTACTTTCCAGTATGCGTTCCAAGTTTCAAGTCTCTATCTCTAAGGGTGTCGGAGGAACGCGCGTTCATACGGACGGACAGACGGACGGACAGCATGACGGACATTGCACAAAACCAATATACTATTATACCATTTTGGTATAATAGTATACAAATTATTCGGTATCACGATTTCGATAATAATATGGGAGTCATGCAACTAACTGTAAACTAGAATAAAATTTTTCTTTAATTCTATAATGAGATGCAAAAGGAAGGGAATTATAAGGAGAATCAGGAACTATCTTTAATTTCACGGCGGATTCGCAATTGAGATATGCTTAATCCTCATCCAGCGAAATTCTTAAAAGCTTCTGAAATGGATATATGGCAAAAAGGTGGACTTCGGTATCTGCATGAAACAGTCGTACCAGTAGTGCTCAACTTATACCAAAAGGAAATTATAGGGGATGGCTGCAGCTCAATACTCCGCAAATCCAATAAACAACCTATAAACCTTCGGGGTAATAAATAAGCAAGGAGGAAAAGGTATAGACTCATATTTGACAACGGAGTTATATCCAATAAAAGTTATAACACATCCAGTAAGTTCGTAACCATGAGCTATTGAAATTAGAATACTAGGCCATGCAATCTATTAAATTGTCTTGGATCCATAGTATATTCCAATAACAAGGACAAAGGGGTTAATTAAGAGAAGGATGGGAGCTAAAGTAATAATTCGAACGTTAAGTGTCAGGTGTTTTGGCACAAAGTCTTTAATTGAACTTCAGTCCGTTCGGTTCGTATCGAGGCCTCCATCGGGCCTTGTGTGGTTCGGGGCCTTCGGGCCTTTTGTAATTCGGGGCCTTCGGGCGAAGCGGGTCGGGGCCTCCATCGGGTCTTGTGTGGTTCGGAGCCTTCGGGCCCCACGTTGGGCGCCATTTTTAATTTAATATTAATGTAGCATATAACCTTGTATTGGACGAGCTGATGTTCATGTAGCTTACAAGAAGTGTTGCACGTGCTGGTTCCGGCTGTATGATCGGTAGATGGTCGGGGTTCCTTATAGGTTCTTGTGCTACTTGCTCGCTGTGCTTAATACTAATTAAAAAATATATCACGTGCTGTTATCGTTCGAATTATATTACCTGGAAGGGGGAAGAGAGGAAAAAGGAATTGCACCAGTCTCATAAATAGAAGATGGAGGCGACACTCCTTGGTTGTCGTCGTTTGAGCTGGGCTGATGTAGTTGCCACAGCAGATGCCCACCCTACCAAGATCATCAGGCACCTAAGCATAAACATTTTTGATGATCCCTAAAATAACGACTACTTAATTCATCATCTATTCAGCGCGCGTTGCATGACTCCCAAGAAAAAAAATTTAGTTATTCATTTTAACAATAATCTAATGACACAAGTATATTTAGTTGCATTTTGGTTTAGGGATAATTAATTTTAGTTTTATAATATGTACTTTTTTTCCTAGGGATTATATAATATAAGGGTACTAGTACAAAAATTAATATGGAAGCTTTCTATAGCTACGATAATTAACAATATTTTTATTTTTCTTACTTAATTATAGGAATTTTTAATTTTTATATATACATTTTTTTTTCTTCCTGGTATTTATAAATTCATATGCCAGATTAAGTTATTTACTTAGGTATTATATTTACTATAATATAATTGTATTTATTTAAATTTAATTTGCTTAAGTTTTTATTTTAATTCGCAGAACAAAAAAAATGAAATCAAAAGAATATTTCCAACATAAGTAGTAATAAGGCATGTTAAAAATTATTTATTTATTTAAGTATATAAATCATTAATTTAATTTTATTTTCAAATTATTATTTATTTATGAATATAGAAATATAATTGTTGAGCTATTGAGCTTTTTCAATAGCTATCGAATTTTTCAAAAGTCACACAAATAAATAGAAACGCACCGAAATTTGCTTTTCTATTAAATATAGTTTATTTGCCTTCGTGGCCAAACTTAAAGATAGTTACAATTGTTAGTTATAAGCTCCGAGTTGAGATTTGCACTTTTAATTGCACGAATTAATTTTTTGGCAAGCGGTGTCGAATACCGTGCCGCGACTTGAATTCTCGATTGACCAAATAGAACTAATTAGCTGCCGAATTGCAGCTGCTGCTTGCGCTCAGCAAAGGCAAAGGGCAAGCAAAATGAAAACAAATGCAATAAAACGAAATGCCGATGAGCATATACAAAACAACAGTTATGATCGTTACGTTAATTTGCTCTTTATGCTGCGCAGAGCATAACTTATCAAAGAGAAAA
>JAWNLS010000025.1:0-41240 GCA_035042185.1 Drosophila kambysellisi
TTTCTTAAGACTGAAAGCCACAGCTTAGCCTTTCGACAACAACATATTAATTCGCACGAACGCTCAGCCAGCGAACTGCAAACGAACTACTCATTAGCTGTGGCAGTCGGCCGATCAGAGAGCGTTCTTTTGTGAATAGAGAGCGAGAGCCCTGCACCAAGAGAGCTCGGCACAAAAAGAGCGCTGTTAAAGCTAGCTGCTTCAGCTCAAACTGCACTTAACATAGTTTGCATGTGTTAATGCGACTAAGACTATTCTATTAATATTGAGCCACGCACGGCTAGAAATTCAAATATAAATCAATTAATTATTTATTACAATTTTCCACTAATTTGCTGTTGCTGCCAAAAAAGGGTTTCATTATTATTTTATTTATTTGAAATTTTGTGGTCTGATCGATTTACTATCGGTTTAGGGCTGCAGAGTGGGCGCATGCTACTATCTCAAAAGATAATTATGCGTCGATAACAATAAGTGCAGCCCGACCACGTCAGGGAGTCCGATCTATTCTATAGATAGGCCCTCTACTAGCATTCAACGATATGAAACGGAAACGAAATACTATTTAAGTATTATTATGTAAGTTTATTACATAGACCTATAACATTTTCAATCTTTGGCTAGATTCGCACAGGTCCAATAACTCAAGGGTTCGCCTTATCCATTTCCTCATTCACAACAAGGGTTCACGTGGATCCAGAACCTCCATTAGAGAATCTGCTCACAAAATTCTAGGAGGTGGAAGATCTCCCTTCAAGTCCTATAAAAGACTCAGATTCGATTTGTAAAACGAATTTTAGCCGCACCACTAATAAATATATGAATGGTAGATACGTTGTCACCCTACCCTTCAGCAATCCTCATCACATCCATTTGGGACACTTAAATTATGGCTCAAGAACGAAAGCTGCTTAAAGAGAAGCTTTCCATTAAAAAAGAGCAATACGATTCTGTGATTCAGGAATATATTGATCTAGGTTACATGAGGATATGCCGTGCAAGAAATATCTATTTATTGAATTTTGATTTGTTTATTTAAATAAAATTGAATAATATAATTAATTTTAATTCGCCGGCATATTAATAAACAGCTGATATGCAATCGATGTGCAGAAAAGTGCATTCGATATGGGATTAAATTACAAGCACAGCCAACTTCATTTACTTCTTTGATCGTCTCCAACCACCAAATGCCAGCGAGTTTGCCGAAAAAGTTCATATTCAAAGCGATTAAATATTTAAAAGTGAATAAATGCTTACGGCCAGAATCGTTCAGGTGGCCATTGTGCCAAAATTTTTGTAATCGGGCAATCTCGACGGCCGATACGGGCCAAAGTGAATAACTCTTCGCTACATCGAGAGAATTATTTTTGTGCAGTGTGCTGGCTAGACGAGCGCGACCAATTTGGCGTTACGTCGCGGCGGCTTCAGCGGCGAATACCTCTCGTTTGTGCATCGAGGGAATAATTTCGTAGGTATATTACTGGTAGTCGTTTTTAAGAACCGATAACAAATTTGTGGTAACAATTCCGATTGTAAATCTATAACTCCGTATAACTCCGAAAATTTTAAAGATAGAGTAACCAAACTTGGAAGGTAATTTGCTGGTAACCTTTTGCAAGGATTGTCATATCAACTTTTGGACCACTCCCACATCCGCCGCCAGGAACTTCGCCCCAATTAATTTAAAATGCGCATATCTGCCGTAATTTGCAAGCTAGAGACGCAAAATTTTGAAGGTATGTTACTGGTAACTGCCCCAAAGATCGATAAAAAAATTGGATGGCCACGCCCACTCAACCTACCTAAACCGATACACCTATTGGTGTAAATTGATAAACCCATATTTCTCACGCAATTTGAAAACTTAAGTCACAAAATTTTAAAGGTATTTTGCTAGTAACAACCTTCATAAATGTGGAAAAAAAATTTTGGACCACGCCCACTCCCGCCCACAAAAAACGATAAATGCCTGTATCTCCCGCAATTTACTTAACAGAATACTTAACATATGCTGTTAATTTTGGCGCAATGCTGCTTATCTTGCAATTTGGTCACTCTTAATCGAGCGCGTCAAATTGTGCCACCTCTTTTTTTATAAAATTTCTCAATTTTGTATAAAATATTAATTCTAGTTTCTAGTAGTTCGATTGTTAAAATTCAAACCTAACGGCGATATTTTTTTAACGCGATAGTTTAATCGCATGCTCACAACAGCTCTACACGAGTCAAGTTAGCATCACAATAGAAACACGAGAATTTAGTCCGATTAATATAAATATAAATTTATAATTATTTAAATATATTTTATATTTCTAATATATATATATATATATATATATATATATTAATATATTATATTTATAAATATTAAATTAATTTATGTAATGGTATAATAGTATTTAGCTGTCGGTTGCGTCCGACTGCAACGTTCTATCTTGTTATTTATTTATTTATTTATCTTAAAAGTTGAGTACAAGTTACTTTAAATCATCGCCCTTATGCTGCATTAATAGAAATCTTAAACACAAGTGTCCACAATTGAAAGAATCATATCGTTGAACTTGTTTATAATTGTATTTTATATTCTCTCCTAAATAATCAATAAGCTCTAAGGGCGGCGCTAAATTTCCAAAACTATCAAAATATCTGATTTCCTTATCCGTTTTGAAGTAAGCTACCCAATGCGTTCCAGCTCCACTTGAAAGGTCTAAGTTAATAATACCACATTCCCTTCTCCGCACTCGTTTTGGTAATGAGTCTCTCATAAAAACACCTCTAAACAAGGGGATATGTTTGTGAGCAAAATTCAGAATGTCAATGTTTGAAAGCGGCTTATTAAGTACCTGATTTAAAAGTTTTTTGAATGGTTAGTTGATATACCATATCCCTTTTGATATGGTTTTAGATAGAGCCCATTGCCTAAAGCAATGGCTTCCATTTTTCTGTTATGTCGTTTATTCTCTTCTAATTCTTTCTGCGCATTTTTCGCACTATTAATACTCTTTACAATAGATGCACCACCAGAGGCAAGTCCACCTAATGCTCCGAGTGCTGTTATAATGGGTATAAGTGATAAGAAGCCACCAACTTTAGGAACACTAATAACTCGAGGAATTATTACTTCATTTTTCTTCCGTCCAATAGTTTTGTTTATTGCTTTTTTAGCGATATCATATGGCTTCTCCTTCTTCAATACGAGTATACGTATAAGTTAAACTTGACCATCCGTTGTTATTATCAGCAGTATATTAACCAATCGTCAATTCAGTATTATTATTTTCTATCTTATAATTAAGGAAATTTAAATTGATTCTTTAGATTTTACGTTAAATTAAATAATAAGAAAAACATAAGCAAAACAAAAATTCATACAGTTGATGGTTAAGAGCGTAATGGGAGTGTAACGTTTATCAGCAGTTTTATGGACTTGGACTTTTTGTGGTCTCGGTTTTATGAACTAAGCCGTTTTATGATCTGTTTAAGTTTATGATCTCCTGTAGTTTGCACAAAACAATCAAAAACTGATAAGCATTTCGCCTAAAATGTACATTGTAGGTGCTGCACACTCAGCTGAGCTGATCATTTACTTTTCTTTTCAATTTAGATCTTAATTTTTAAAGTCACTTATACTGGCTGATAATATTCGTAGGATGTTATTACTACACAAACTGTTTATTGTCTCAGGGACAATAGCGGAATCCACTCCGGAATCCAGGGTGGATATGTTATCCAAAATTTGCTCCTTTGCACCCTCGTCCCACGGAGTCACAATTTTTCTTCAGTTGGTCCGTTGGTTTTCCAAACTAGTATAACCTAGTATCCATCCACGTGTTGGTTAGCTTCTTGAGATTGATTCTTATTTTTCCTGGTTTGATTTAACTCACAACCACGTACCTTTTCACTAACTGCACTTTCACTATAATATGGGGTATTTATATATATTTATAAATATATGTACGTATATATTTATTTAAATATTTTAATTAAAATATTTATGCACGTTTTGCGTTTCTTATTTTCCTTCAAATTGGATCGTACGACTTTTTCGTCTGCGTAACCTTGAGAGTTTGACCGCAGCAACGACATAAGCTTGTCTTACGCATTTCGAAAAGCTCACTGAGCGCTTATTGAGTGAGAATTGCATTTGATATCTCTCCTCTTGAGCGGCTGCTTGCATGTCTCTACTAATTTAGGGTGGACCATATTCGTACTAAAAAAAACGGCTACTACCACCTGCGTAACCAAACATTCTCCCCCCGTTGAAAGACACGGGCTTTCAACAGCATCCTCTTTCGGAAGCGCACACAACTTGCGCACAGCTCTCTTTATATTTCCAGTTGACGTCTTGAGAACAGCTACTCGGGAAACGCCGTCAGCACCAGCAACAAGCTCGACCACACGAGCCAGTGGCCATTTAAGGGGTGTCAAGTTTTCAACCTTTACAAGGACAACATCGTTGATGTGAACGCCCGGGTAGGATGTTCTCCATTTGGACCGTTGTTGAAGAAGCGTTAAATATTCATCACGCCAACGACTCCAGAAAATTTGCTGATAATAAGCTATACGCTGCCATCGATTTAGGCGGCTAACGTTTAGCTTGGTGACATCCGGCTCCGGATAAAGTGTGAGCGGCGCAGTACCAAGGAAGTGCGCAGGAGTTAACACATCCAGATCTGCAGGGTGCTCTGAAAGTGGAAAAAGAGGTCGAGAGTTTATTATTGCCCCAATGTGGCAAACCAGTGTGCGCAGATCATCCAGGGGCAAAACCGAGGGTCCGACCGACCGATAGAAATGGTATTTTGCTGTCTTTACCGCCGCCTCCCAAAGTCCACCAAAGTGTGGTGAGCGAGGTGGGATGAATTCCCATTCGATGTCGTCAGAGACACAAAACTCTCGGACAGAGTCGATGTGCTTCTCGCTGAGGAAGAGTCGCTTGAGTTCAGCTAAGTCATTCTTGGCTCCGACGAAATTTGTCGCATTGTCCGACCATATGCGAACAGGTTTACATCTGGTGAGAATAAACCTCTTAAGTGCATTGAGAAAGGCTGCTGTTGACAAATCAGGAACCAGTTCGAGATGCACCGCCTTTGTTGCGAAGCAAATGAAGACCGAGATGTAGCATTTCACTGGTCCTTTGTTACGAATCTCGCTCTTGTAATAAAACGGTCCACAATAGTCCACTCCAGTGACAGCGAAAGGATGCGAGCCACTAACACGATCGCGGGGAAGATCAGCCATGATTGTCTCAGCCAGGACCGGTTTTGCTCGAAAACACATAATGCATTTTGTTGTTACGCTGGAGACAGTCTTACGCCCACCAATAGGCCAATAGTGGAGCCGAATATGAGCAAGCAGAGAACGAGGTCCGGCAACAGCTGCTCGCGTCCGGCGACATAGCGCACTGGGTAACGGATAAGAGACTAGCGATGATTGTGGTGGCGATGTGGCCTGAACGAAATTCTCCCCATCCAGATGATACAGATCCAAGTATTCGTTGTAAATATGATTCCAATCTATGTGCGGCTCTAGCGTATCCAAGACGCACTGTCTCAGCTCGTATTTGGATTTTGTCTGCATCGTTTCCGGCAACTCATTGTCGAGCAGAGTGTCCATAAAGAGACGCAGACGCTTCTCGGTGCCGTAGCTGGCCAATTGGAATGTCATCATCATGTGCCAGTGCTTGAGTTCCTCAAAGGCTTCCAGATCTTCACAATCAAGTTCCTCCTTGGTAGATTCGTTGACTAAACGGGAACACGATTCTACCTCCCTAAACCGACGAACGGTTTCATCAAGCTTGTGATCTAGGATAGGATTTGGCATCAGAACCGAGCTAGTGACCATCAATGAGGCAGGGCTCGCTGAAGAAGTTCCTCCTGTCACTATCCAGCCCAGTTGAGTTTTTTGAAGAATAGGCAAACCAGGAGCGATTTTGATTTGACCGACACACAACAATTCAAAAAACAGGCCAGCTCCAATTAACAAATCAATTTTGTTCGCCTTAAAGAACTCTGGATCAGCCAAGCGAATATTTGAGGGTATATTCCAGAGCTCAGTGTTGACATCGTGGCTAGGCTGATTTCCAGTTATAGACGGAGCTACGAGAACTGAGATGTTGGCAGAGTACGCAGATGCTCGCGATTGAAAGCTTATATCGGCTGAATAGCCTTCTGAGGCAACAGTAGACTCCCCCAATCCTGAAATCAAAGTAGGTGAGCGATGCGCGCGCAGCTGGAGGTGTTGAGCTAAACGAGATGTGATAATGTGCGCCTGCGATCCAGAATCCAGTAGCGCTCGGCAAGGGACTAAAGCTCCAGTACGACTTCTAACGTTGATTACAGCAGTTGCCAAGAGCACCACGTCTTGACTAAGATTTTGGGCTACAAGTGTTGCCGAAGGGTTTGCAGCAGGCGGATGCGGAGCAAAGTTAACTTGAGAGACGTCAATCTGATTCTCAAAATGCAGAAGCGTATGATGCTTGTCCTTGCAGCGGTTGCAGGTAGTGGAGCTGCACTCCTTTAGCCGATGACCTTTACACAGGCAATTAATGCAAAGGTTGAGCTTCTTTACCTCTCGTTGACGCAGTTGCGGAGACAGATTTCCAAAACGGGAACAGTTATAAATTAAGTGGCCAAAGGTCTCACAAAACACACATTTATTTGTGTTGGAGTTAGTAGCGACAAAGGCCTTTCTGCTGGTGTTAACGATTGTACTACTTTTTCCCACCTTAGAGCTAGGCGTATACGTTGCCATAGCGTGTTCCTCATTTTCCAACCTTTGACATCGTCGATCCAGAAATTCCAAGAACTGCTCACAAGTCGGAATAGTATCCATCGGTGCTGTCTCCTCCCAACTGATCTGCGTTGCCTTGTCCACTTTCTGCAGCAAACTGTGCACGATAATGAAACCCGCAATCTGCTGAACGTTGCCCAGGCTTTGTAGAGCGCGCATGTTGGAGTTAACCGTATCCGAAAGGGTTCGAAGTTTTACCGCTGATGACGACTCGATGCAATCTAATCCCAATATCTCCGTGATATGTGCTTGGAAAATGAGACGCTTGTTGTTAAACCGTTTTTTAAGCAGCTCCAATGCAACTGGATAGTTAGCGCTGCTGATTTCCAACGAAGAAACACTATCAAGGCTGATCCTTTCAGACACGATCGCAAGTGCTGAAACTTCTCCACATCCGAAAGTCCTGAGTCCGCATCAATGATTGAAGAGAACATCGCTATGAACTCTGCAAACTGTGTATATCCTCCACTAAACTCGGGCAGCTTGATCTCAGGCAACCGGATTCGGCTTTGAGACAAGGTGTGATTGTCACCACAGGACTCTTGCCTCATAGTCGAGCACAACGGCGAAGATAACTTTCGTTTGTTAATTTCGCGTCGCAAGCTAGTTTCAACTAATATTGATAAGTCATCAAAACATGCCCGTAATTCACTCCCGATTTCATCATAATCCAGCTCCTCCAACGCGTCATGCATATTGTAAAATGCCTGCTTAGCACTTTCCAACGCCTTGAGCCGAACAGCCAACTCTTCTTCGTTGAGATGCACAATTTGCTCCGGAGCGATTGCTTTGGCCATCCGTTTTACCTGCTCATCAATAGCTTTGGCCTTGGCTTTGTAAAACGGGGCAGTACGAGACTGAACGGCAGCAGAATTATGCATTTTTAAATATTCCCTTAGGAATCACGGAATTTCACAAGTTCAAAACAACGCAATGTCAATTGGGCAAACACTTTGTTCATAAGCGCAAGCAAAACGAAATGGGACAAACAATAACAATGCAGAAACGGCTGCTGCAACTGTTTAGGCAAACGAGATAAGCGAATCGACTGCGCAGGCGCCAATGTCAATTTGAGGTCAAACACTTGAACCGAAAGTGAGCACAAAACGAACCGAGAATATCGACAACAATGCAAGAGCGCGGGCGCGAGTTTTATTAACTCTTTACTTTAAATATTTTGTATTTATTTAAACAAACAGAGCTAATTGAAATCACGTCGGGGTCACCAATGTTGAGCTATTGAGTCTTTTCCATAGCTATCGAATTTTTCAAAAGTCACACAAATAAATAGAAACGCACCGAAATTTGCTTTTCTATTAAATATAGTTTATTTGCCTTCGTGGCCAAAATTAAAATAGTTACAATTGTTTAGTTATGAGCTCCGAGTTGAGCTTTACACTTTTAATTGTTCGAATTAATTTGTTGGCAAGCGGTGTCGAATACCGTGCCGCGACTTGAATTCTCGATTGACCAAATAGAACTAATTAGCTGCCGAATTGCAGCTGCTGCTTGCGCTCAGCAAAGGCAAAGGGCAAGCAAAGTGAAAACAAATGCAATAAAACGAAATGCCGATGAGCATATAAAAAACAACAGTTATGATCGTTACGTTAATTTGCTCTTTATGCTGCGTAGAGCATAACTTATCAAAGGGAAAAATATAAAAAGAGAAGCTGCTTTAATTATTGTTTGGCGCGGATGCCCGCGTAACCAAACATACACTCTTTCGACTTTATATCATATAATATATAATATACAATTTTTTCTAATTTTTAAACGTAGAATTTCAAGAATTTCTTGATTTGTCTTTAAGCATTTCCACAATTTCAGAGCACGTTCGTTTGTTGTTCCATGTCGTTTTTTTTTTGATAAAGTGCCAAACAGGGATTTGTTAGGCAATTAGGTGTTAAGGTATTGAGCAAGGAACGCTTCAAATTTTTTGTTAAAGCTGTTAATGGAAAAAATAAATACAAAATGTAAAAAAACAAATGCCTAATTGCCAGAGCAACCTGTACAACCTGCACATCGTAAGTAGTTCTCAGTAGCCGGTTCTGAGAAAGAGATAGTTAAACAGCGACTGACTGCAGCAATGAGAGCGAGCGAGAGAGAGTGTGTAACAACCGATAGTTGACTCAAGTTGGTTGGTTTTACTGCAGCTGTTGTTGTTGTTGCTGCGCCAAAAATTATGTAAGCAACCGAATCGAATCGAGGCCCCGTGTTGAGCGTCAAAACTTTATGTAATCTTTAATAAGATCTTCTCGCACTCTGATTACGTTCTCATTTTGATCGTCCAACACACAAGCGGATGGTGGGGTGATGGGGCGGGCGGAATTCTGATGTGTAGCGGCTTGGGACCCTACTGGTGGTAGCTCGTGCCGGGAGATGTGGGGGTGGGTTGTTGCTACCATTCTGAATTCCTGGAGTCATAATTTTATTTTTTTTAGGGTCCTGGTTATGTGGAGTGCAACTCCGAAGCAAGCAATCAAAACATCGATAATACTCATAAAAAAATTTGGGAGCATACCATCTGGATTGGAAAAAAATAATGTTACGCGAGAAGCGCGGCAGCTTCGTTGGTGTTGGTTAGTAATGTCGGGGTGCACGGTGGTATTTGCCCCGATATAGCGCTCTATACCCACCCATCCAATTGGACTTCCTGCGCTGCATATTTATATGGAAAGTCCCCAAAAGAAAGTTTTGTTGTTCGACTTAAATTACATCTTCTGGCCAGTAGGAATTATAAAGCAATTTACGACTTCATTTCAATATAGTTAACAGGTTTATTCATGGAGCTTAAATTTCAAAAAAAAAAATATTTGACAACAAAAAAAACTAAAGGTAATTTTCGATAAATTGGATTACAATTTTCGGGAAATTGTTGGACATTAGATTTCATAATATTTTCCGTAATATTCAAATTAAATTTAATTTATACAATAGGACAGAAGTTCAATTTTTGATTTGCTTAAGATGGGTTTTCATACTTGGCTTTTGGTCTAACTAAAACAAGAGTTATTAAATATCTTGTTTAAATTACAATATTTTTCATAGCATACTTTTTAAATTACAATATTTTTCATAGCATGCTTTTTAAATTACAATATTTTTCATAGCATACTTTTTCTGGTATGTCACTAAATCACGCAAGTTAACATTTGTATTTTTATTGCATACTTTTAGGTACGCGTTGAAATTACCAAATTGGGTTTTGTAACAATTAGCTTATGTATACTTTGCGTTGCAACTTAACCTATGCCATTTTTACTTTCAAAGTGTCGAGTGTGGGTATGAAGAATATATATATTTTTTTTTTCAAGCGATTTAATTAAAAATAAAATTTTCTTTTAGATAAAAGTTATTAATTTTCTGTTCTTTATCTCAATATATGCCAACATGGGTAAATATACGGGGTTTCATTTTTTCTTATAATTTTTTTTCTTTGCCCCCTTTTCTTTATATAAATTTGTTCTTTCACTGCATAGGTGGGGTGAAAATTGTCGATAGTACAAAAAAAAATTTGCCACAGGGACGGTTGGTAAAAGCTAATCAGCCATTTCTCTTTTTTTTCTAAATCTCGTCCGTGTCACAAATTTATAAAAAAACAAAGGCTGCAACTTACATGAATTATCCCCGCCGCGAGAAAGGCCTTTCCACGTCGCTGGTACAGTGCAAGCCAAGTAGTTACCACGCAACTCACTCAACCATGCATGAACACTTAAATTCCTTTATCAGGTGAAATTAATATAATTGCACCATCCACATATTTGCATATATCAAAAAAAAAACATTAAGCAAATTTTTTTTAGAACAGAAAAAAAATAAAAATAAAAAAATAATAAATCCTACTTTTAGGCACACATTTTATTAAATGTTATTGCCTGTTAATTATTGGTATTGATACCAATTAAAGAAATATTTTTTTTAAACTGGAAACAATTACATTTTTTGGTTAACTACACCACACTTGGCACTTGTCTGTTAAGATCGGCTTAACATGGGAAATGAAAAAAAATTACAAAAAAAATGGCATCTCTTAAATTTCTAACTGGGGTTAGATGCGAGCATCACTTAAACTAGGGTTATGTTTACGGCACTGCACTTCACTTGTAGATGAGGGGGGGGTGGGGGGATATTGGTGCTCCTATGGGCGCGGCGTGGTTCCTCCTGCAGGTTATGTCCGCTTGACGTGCGTCGACCAGGGACTTCGGGGGGGGTGCTCCCACGGCGTTTGTTGTATTTTAATTTGTTCCAAATGAGTTTAGTGTGTGTCTTAGATAGTATTGTTTAGCGTATATATTGTTATTTTTGTCTTTTTACAACCTTTTCATTTTTTCACAATGTAGTTTTTTGGTGTTATTTTAGGGTTCGAAGAAAAATATATTTTTTTTTTATATATTTTTTTTTTTTGGTCTTTTCACAAAATTTTTAATTTTTCGTAAATGTTTTTTTTTCTGTTACCAATTTTTATTGGTCGTAATTGTCTTTTTGTGTTGTATAAACCTTTTTTAAACACATTTAAACGACAAAAAATGTATTTATTTTATTTAATTTTTTTTTTTTCCACTCCGCCACGTGACTTATTAATTTACTTTTAAGTCTTTTTTTTAAAAAAATTATGTGCACCGGCGATGTGCAATTTTCGGCCGAATTGTTAATGCGACGAAAAACCAAGAGAGCGTTGGCCGAGTGCATCCGAGTTTAAATACCTCTGCTGAGTAAAGCTTTTGAATTCAGCAATAATCCAGCAACTATCCGATCTATCCAGCAACATTATGAGCTTTTAGTAAGCTGGGATTACTTTCCACAGCGCGTCTGAAAGCTGTCTACCGAAAGTATGCTAGGGTATTTTTCTGTCGCGCACGGCGAACTTAATGCACACAACATTATTGCCGACTTTTACATGCTCTGTTATTATTCTTTTACATCGCACAAACAGTCTGCGGTGTAAACAACACAATTATGCCAACTGGTGAGCACCGACCATTACACCACCCGATAATCTTACACCAATAGACGTAATGATTAGCGGGAATTAAGCTTTAATATCCTTAGCATGGAAGGTGCCTACCTCTCGTCCTTGTAAGTCTTCTATCAAGTAGAAGCAATTTCCCAGTTTCTTCTTTATGCGACACTTAACAAATTGTGGAGCTAGCTTTGCATTAAAGTTCTTCGCAAAGTTGCTTAACGTGAAATTTCGGCGAAACACTTCCTGATCTTCCCGGAACGAGACTGGCTTTGAACGAAGGTTATATTGGGCAGCATTACGATCATACGCCTTTCGTATGTTCCTTTTTATATCTTGACGCAACAAGGCCAAGTTATCCGAGCGATCTACAGAAGTCATCGGTTCTTCGAGCATATCTAACTTTTTCAATAACTTATAATCTTGACCATGTGTTATCATATCTAAACCGAACAACACCTTATATGGGGAGCAACCTAATGACTGGTGAAGACCAGATCTCAAAGCACAAGAAATTCCTGACAAATACATATCCCATTCTCTATGATCTTGCTTAATATAGGAGCGTATTGCAGCTAGCAACGAACGATTCACCCGCTCGGCTGCATTGCTTTTGTGGTGAATAAAGTGCGGTATAGACGTGTTTGATTCCCAGTGTTGTCAATAACGCATTGAAGGTACTTGCCTTGAACTGCGAACCATTATCACTGATGATAGTTTCTGGCACCCCGTAACAATTAAAAATCTGATCAACAAGAAATTCAAGAATTTTTGCCGTTGTGAATTTCTTGAGAGGGTACACCCAATGGAATTTGCTAAAGTGGTCAAGCACAATCAACAAGCCAATGTGTCCTTGTTTGCTGCGTGGATACGGACCTAGCAAATCAATAAACAATCGTTGGAATGGTCGGACTGATGGACAATGTTCTCCCATGGGAGGACGAAGATTGTAGTTTGGAGCCTTTGTAGATTTACAAACGTCACAATTCCGAACGTACTCACGTACATCAGCTGCGAGACCAGGCCAAAACAAATTGCGACGTATCCTCTCCAAGGTTTTCTGAATGCCCCCATGCGAAGACACTAGACTGTCATGGGCTTGCTTTAGGACACCTAGGCGCAATTGACTGGGCACCCATAATTTCCACGACCGTTTTTCTTGATCGGGATCACCTAACGCATGCTCGACGCGTTTATACAAACGATTATCGACAATGTTTATGTCGGGAAACGAAGATATATTATGCTCAAAATCAGTGATCCGTCGTACATATTCAGGATCTTTAAAGGCTTCGTCATCTAAGTCGATAACGGGTCCAATTTCAATCTCTGCAATTTCTTCTTCTGAAAGACGAGATAAAGCATCCGGAACACAATGATCCTTGCCTTTTCGGTGAGAAAACGAAAACTTATATTGCTGCAAGCGGAAAATCCAACGAGCTAATCGACCTGATACATTTTGTTGCCGTATGAGCCATAGAAGGCTCGAATGGTCTGTAACAACTTCAAACTCTTGCATTTCAAGATAGCAACGGAATTTTTCGATTGCTAATATCACGGCTAAGCATTCTCTCTCGGTGACACTGTAGTTGCGTTGAGATCGGGATAATTTTCTTGACATAAACGCAATAGGTTTTTCATCCCCGTCCTCCGAAAGTTGAACAAGCACAGCTCCGATACCAAAGTTGCTAGCGTCACAATGCAAGAAGAATTTTTTTTCAAAATCTGGGTTTTGTAAGACTGGAGCTGTGGTCAAAATCACTTTCAATTTTTCCATAGCTTCTTGAGCATTCTCCGTCCATGCAAACTTTTTCTTTGTTGATAAGGTTTCGGTAATGGGGCAAGTAAGCTCGGAAAAATTTTGAATAAATCGCCGATACCAGCCACAAACACCTAAAAACCCTCGCACCTGTTTCAAATTTCTAGGCGGAGGCCAATTTCGAATACATGCGATCTTATCGGGGTCAGTACTTATGCCTTGATTTCCAATTATGTAACCTAAGTAATTAATACTTGTTACACAAAAGTGACTTTTTTCGATATTCAATGTCAAGTTTGCACGTTTAAACTGTTCGGCAAGTCGAATAAGGACCGCTAGATGAGATGAAAAGTCATCTGACACTACGCACAGATCATCCAAATAACCGAACACGCAATGGCGGAGATCGGGAGGGATTAGACTGTCCATAAGTCTACACATAGTGGACGGAGCATTGCACAGTCCGAATGGCATAACCTTAAATTGATATAAGGGTCTACCAGGAACGGTGAACGCAGTAAGGGGCTTTGATTCCTCACTCAACTCAATTTGCCAATAAGCATCTTTCAAATCAAGCTTTGTAATCAAATTAGCGCAGGGCAGCCGTGAAAAGATTCCATCTATACTGGGCAAAGGATAAGCATCTTTCTTTGTGACGTCATTCAATTTCCTTGCATCAAGGCAAAGACGAACCTTATTTGGCTTAACGACCATCCTCATCGGAGAACTCCAAGCGCTCGTTGAAGGCTCTATGACTCCTAGTTCCAACATGCGATCTATTTCAGTGAAAACAAGCTTTTCCACTGCAGGACTGACCGGATAAAATCTTTGTTTTACAGGTCTGGCTTCGGCAATCTCAATATGATGCTGTATCAATTTTGTTCGGCCAAGTCCATTTTCACAACTGGGAAACAATTTCTTTACCACATCTAACTGCGATTGCTGTAATTTCGTCAAGGGAAACAAATTAGAATCACTTGCACCCGAAGCTGGCTCTATTTCCATGGCAGAGATTATATTTGGTGCAAGTGCAAATTTTTTCCAAAAGTCTATGCCAAGTATCAGCTTCTGCTTAATAGATGGGATGACAAATAGCTTCATAGGTCTTTGTTGGGCCTTATAAGTCATAACAACGTTAAGAACACCTATTACGTCATGACCTTTGCCATCCGCTGTCTGTACCTGCGATTTTATTGACTTAAATTCAGGCAGAGTGATCAGATCTAGATCTTCAAAACTATTGCCTACACACGAGACATTAGCACCAGTGTCTAATAAACCATGTTCCATTCGATTTAAAAACGACACTGTAGCATAGCTACGCATATCTGTTGCACTACTGAAAATTGTTGCCACTAATAACTTGCGAGTTTTCTTTATGTTCCGATAAAATTTCCGGATCCTTTCGGAACTCGGTTTAGGCTTTAACGGGACAGTATTAAAAATACGGTCTCTTATGGCTAAATAATTTTCTAACTTTATATTATATCTATCCTCTAAGTTACTGTAACTTGCACTAGGCAAAGTCTTTTCCTTTGCACTGCTTAAAATATTAACTGGCTGTGACTTTAAAGGGGCTTTAGATAAGTGATTAGTACTTTCTACAGGGACAACCGACTGTTCTTGGTTGCCCCCTTTTGGCGGTTTTCCGACAAACGTCGTATACACGTCTGACACTGTGGCTTATACGTATTGGGAGCCTCCGCATCCATAACAGAATACTCTACGCTCAGCCAAGCAGTCTTCCCAGAAATGTCCCAACTCCTCACAGTTCCAACACTTTACCTTTGGTCCTGCTTGACGTAACGCAGCTACTTCAGCAACGGGTTCAAGTTCGGTGTTAGATTCGCCATCGGACACTACCTCCTCCATGGAGTATATGTGGTGTCGATTACCCGGTGATTTGGTTTTGGGTATTTCTGCTTGCGTGGAACGCAACTCGTTCATTAAATGTTCATTCATCTGCACTAACCTTCGCAGATGACCTACTGTTTCAATTACTTCAAACAATAGTTTGTGACGATGGACAGGAAGAAGATTGTTCTTCAGAATCTCCAAAAGTTCTTCCTCGCCAATTTTAACGGTGGCTCGATCCATCAAAGATAATATCGCATCATAATAAGTTGTAAACGACTCTCCAGGTTTCTGTTTACGGGAACGAACACGTTCTTTGATCATAAAATCGGACCGATACTCTTTAAACTGCTGACGAAGAGCGGCACAAAAGTCTTTCCATACTATGGAAGACACTTCCTTGTGATAGCGCCAGTACCAGTCTCGCGCTTTACCCACAAAAAGGACATGCATATGCTTACATAGACCTCGAAAGTCGCTATCGAGAGTTTCGTCCGTCAATGTTTTGACTCGATATATGAATTCCTCAACACTCAAGCTATCTTCAGATCCGTTAAAATTCAAATTCCATTTTTGCATGGTATCCGCCACGCGACTGTTGTGCACTGAAGAATATGTGGGAGATGAAATAGCTCGCGGAACTTCTTCTGGCGGGAGCGTGCTAGGCGGCGGGCTAATATGTAACGACGATATTATTCTGGTTACGGTTTGTTCTATCATCGATTGTATGATGTTATAATCCGGTGCTGAGTTTGGACGATTTGTAACACCTCGGCTTGGTCTTCCTCGCCTCGGGCGAGTTCCGGTCGGCGCAGCAGCTGTACTTATGGGATTTGACGTACTACTCCCATCCAACCCCGCTGTGGGTCGGGCACCAGCTTCCAGGTCGACGGGTGGCTCCATTGTTCTTGCTAGCTTCCTAGTGACAGGACGATGGGCAACAACAACTGGCCTTGTGCTTGTGGTTGTACGATCCAACGAAGGTGAACAGTTTCCAACAACTAATTTACATGTCCCAATTGTACAAGCATTATTGCAACGAGGACATTGGGCGTTCGCTTCGAACCAACTTTCTAAACATCCTTGGTGAAACACATGGCCACAACTTGTCATCAGACATGGTTGCGTATTGGCCATTTCCAAAGTACACACTATACATGTGTCATTTCTTGATGCAGTCTGTGACTGATTGACAGGGCTGCGATTTACAGGCATCATTATAAAACATTTTCCTACTATATGGCCAAAATTAGTAACTTAAGTGAACAACTGATTTTAACCAACAATTTTTAACCAACGAAGGAGAGGGAATTTTAAATTTTCGGGCTATTGCAATTAAACAGTGAACATACTGCATACCGAGTGACTGAATCCCCACTAAGCTTAATAGCTTCTGTATAGATACGCACTTACAGCGTCCCCTACATTCAAAAAGCTAAAAGAACTCAGTGCAGAATCAATTTCTTTACGCTGTCTGATCTCTGGGTGTGGCAAGTCTTCACTTTCAATTCCGATAAACAGACTCCAAAAAGGATGCCATAGTGACTTTCCGGCAGGGCATTCAGCTGAGCCGAAAGCGCAAGATTCACGGAAGTATATAACACTATTTCAAAAGTCTTTAAACCAAAATCCAAAATAAAGAACTAGCGACACGAAAGGAAAGAAGTGAGCAACACGTTGTTGAGAGATCCTCCGTTAAGGATAATTATTACTAAGGCAACCTCAGTGACTTCCGGCAAGGTATCCAATTAACCGAATACTCTAGAATCACGAAAGTATGAGCTCGTATAGAATAAATAGTGATCCACTCAGTGAATCCGCAATATTATCAAATTACACTGATACTCTAAGGACTTGGGATAGCAAAACAATTAAAATTACTATACCCTTACTCATGACAACTGATATGTGAGACAACTAACTGTGAGCTTTTCTAATAAACCTTTTTCTGATGAATTAACTGAGCCCACTATTGTGGTCCATGTTTTATGTCAGCTCTTCAGATAGTTGACCCATTTTGGTGGGGGTACTCTGCAGCAGGTGTAGATGCTGTGGCCCCACGTTGGGCGCCAAAAATTATGTAACAACCGATAGTTGACTCAAGTTGGTTGGTTTTACTGCAGCTGTTGTTGTTGTTGCTGCGCCAAAAATTATGTAAGCAACCGAATCGAATCGAGGCCCCGTGTTGAGCGTCAAAACTTTATGTAATCTTTAATAAGATCTTCTCGCACTCTGATTACGTTCTCATTTTGATCGTCCAACACACAAACGGATGGTGGGGTGATGGGGCGGGCGGAATTCTGATGTGTAGCGGCTTGGGACCCTACTGGTGGTAGCTCGTGCCGGGAGATGTGGGGGTGGGTTGTTGCTACCATTCTGAATTCCTGGAGTCATAATTTTATTTTTTTTAGGGTCCTGGTTATGTGGAGTGCAACTCCGAAGCAAGCAATCAAAACATCGATAATACTCATAAAAAAAATTTGGGAGCATACCATCTGGATTGGAAAAAATAATGTTACGCGAGAAGCGCGGCAGCTTCGTTGGTGTTGGTTAGTAATGTCGGGGTGCACGGTGGTATTTGCCCCGATATAGCGCTCTATACCCACCCATCCAATTGGACTTCCTGCGCTGCATATTTATATTGAAAGTCCCCAAAAGAAAAAGTTTTGTTGTTCGACTTAAATTACATCTTCTGGCCAGTAGGAATTATAAAGCAATTTACGACTTCATTTCAATATAGTTAACAGGTTTATTCACGGTGCTTAAATTTCATTAAACAAAATCTTTGACAACAAAAAAAAACTAAAAGATAATTTTTGTTAAATTGGATTACAATTTTCGGGAAATTGTTGGACATTAGATTTCATAATATTTTTCGTAATATTCAAATTAAATTTTATTTATACAGTAGGACAGAAGTTCAATTTTTGATTTGCTAAAGATGGGTTTTCATACTTGGCTTCTGGTCTAACTAAAACAAGAGTTATTAAATATCTTGTTTTATTACAATATTTTTCATAGCATACTTTTTAAATTACAATATTTTTCATAGCATGCTTTTTAAATTACAATATTTTTCATAGCATACTTTTTCTGGTATGCACTAAATCACGCAAGTTAACATTTGTATTTTTATTGCATACTTTTAGGTACGCGTTGAAATTACCAAATTGGGTTTTGTAACAATTAGCTTATGTATACTTTGCGTTGCAACTTAACCTATGCCATTTTTACTTTTAAAGTGTCGAGTGTGGGTATGAAGAATATATATATTTTTTTTTTTCAAGTGATTTAATTAATTAAATAAAATTTTCTTTTAGATAAAAATTATTAATTTTCTGTTCCTTATCTCAATATATGCCAACATGGGTAAATATACGGGGTTTCATTTTTCATTATAATTTTTTTTCTTTGCCCCCTTTTCTTTATATAAATTTGTTCTTTCACTGCATAGGTGGGGTGAAAATTGTCGATAGTACAAAAAAAAATTTGCCACAGGGACGGTTGGTAAAAGCTAATCAGCCATTTCTCTTTTTTTTAAATCTCGTCCGTGTCACAAATTTATAAAAACAAAGGCTGCAACTTACATGAATTATCCCGCGAAGAAAGGCCTTTCCACGTCGCTGGTACAGTGCAACCAAGTAGTTACCACCGCACACTCACTCAACCATGCATGAACACTTAAATTCCTTTATAAGGTTAATTAATATAATCACACATATTTGCATATATAAAAAAAAACATTAAGCAAATTCTTTTTTAGAACGAAAAAAAAATAAGAAAAAAAATAATAAATCATACTTTTAGGCACACATTTTATTAAATGTTATTGCCTGTTGAATTATTGGTATTGATACCAATTAAATAAATTTTTTTTTTAAACTGGAAACAATTACAATTTTGGTTAACTACACCACACTTGGCACTTGTCTGTTAAGATCGGCTTAACATGGGAAATGAAAAAAAATTACAAAAAAAATGGCATCTCTTAAATTCTTAACTGGGGTTAGATGCGAGCATCACTTAAACTAGGGTTATGTTTACGGCACTGCACTTCACTTGTAGATGAGGGGGGGTGATATTGGTGCTCCTATGGGCGCGGCGTGGTTCCTCCTGCAGGTTATGTCCGCTTGACGTGCGTCGACCAGGGACTTCGGGGGGGTGCTCCCACGGCGTTTGTTGTATTTTGTAATGTTTGTTCCCACTAAATATGTTTAGTGTGTGTGTTGGTAGTTTTTGTTTGTGTTAGCATAATATTTTTATGCTAAATTTTATTATGTAGTTATTTTGGGAATTATTATTATTATTTAGTATGTTTCAAACTTTTAATTTTTCCACAATTGTAGTTTTTGGTTTCTTTAACGTGTTCGCAAAAAATATATTATTTTTTTTTTTTATATATTTTTGGTCTTTTCACAAAAATTTTTACATTTTTCGTAAATGTTTTTTTTTTTGTTACCAATTTTTATTGGTCGTAATTGTCTTTTTGTGTTGTATAAACCTTTTTTTAAACACACAAAAGAAAAAAAGTATTTATTTTATTTAGTCCACTCCGCCACGTGACTTATTAATTTTCTTTTAAGTCTTTTTCAAAAAAAAATTATGTGCACCGGCGATGTGCAATTTTCGGCCGAATTGTTATGCCACGAAAAACCAAGAGAGCGTTGGCCGAGTGCATCCGAGTTTAAATACCTCTGCTGAGTAAAGCTTTTGAATTCAGCAATAATCCAGCAACTATCCGATCTATCCAGCAACATTATGAGCTTTTAGTAAGCTGGGATTACTTTCCACAGCGCGTCTGAAAGCTGTCTACCGAAAGTATGCTAGGGTATTTTTCTGTCGCGCACGGCGAACTTAATGCACACAACATTATTGCCGACTTTTACATGCTCTGTTATTATTCTTTTACATCGCACAAACAGTCTGCGGTGTAAACAACACAATTATGCCAACTGGTGAGCACCGACCATTACATGTTCCGATTGCAAGCGAAACGGCTTTAAGTGTAAAAACACTTTTAGATACGGTTCAAGAAAACTTGCAAGCAATAAATGCAATGGACTTGACTGCCGATGCAATTGCAAAAGGCCTAATTAATTTCATTTTAGTCAGAAAACTAAATATGAATTTAAGGTCAAAATATGAAAAATCTCTGCATAACCCCAAATAAATGCAAAATACAGCACCCCCTATCAAATCTCTCTAGAGCATGAGCGATACGCTTTGGAAGCAAGCCAAGAGCATCCGCTAAAATGCAATGAAAGAACATTTGAGAAGGAAAAATGTCTAATAAGTTGCACGATATTTCACACGTTATTTAAGTGTTTTAAATTCAAAATGCTGAATAATCAGGAAAGATGGGACCTGATTTGGTCAAACAATATATGTGGAAAATGTCTCATAGGGGGGCATTTATTCACAAATTGCAAAACAACTTGCTCGAATTGCGGTAAAAATCACCATATACTTTTGCATAAAGAAGATGCAAAAGTTATAAATAAAAGTGCTACCGCCAAAAAACAGGAAAATGGAAAAATAAATATGTTCTTCTTGCCACAGGTTATAGGTTTATCGTTTTTGGGGGCTGGAGTGGGTGTGACCCGATCTTAGTAATATACCTTCTAAGTTTGGTAACTGTAGCTCTTGAATTGCGGGAGATACAGGCATTTATCGTTTTTTGTGGGCGGGAGTGGGCGTGGCCCAAAATATTTTGGGTTTATCGATTTACACCAAAAGGTGTATCGGTTCAGGTAGGTGGAGTGGGCGTGGCAATCCAATTTTTTGTATCGATCTTTGGGGGAGTTACCAGAAACATACCTGCAAAATTTTGCGACTCTAGCTTGAAATTACGGTAGATATGCGCATTTTAAATTTCTAGGGACGACGTTCCTGGGGGCGGCGGATGTGGGCGTGGTCCAAAAATTGGTATGCCAATCTTTGGAGGAGGTTACTAGGAAATTACCTTTCAGGGATTGGTTACTCTATCTTTAAAATGTTCGGAGATATACGGAGTTATCGATTTACAATAGGAATTGTCGATTATAGGCGCAAGTGTGGGCGTGGCACCACAAATTTGTTATCGGTTCTTAAAGGCGACTACCAGTAATGTACCTACCAAAATAACGTTCCCTACTGAATCCCCACTAAGCTTAATAGCTTCTGTATAGATACGCACTTACAGCGTCCCCTACATTCAAAAAGCTAAAAGAACTCAGTGCAGAATCAATTTCTTTACGCTGTCTGATCTCTGGGTGTGGCAAGTCTTCACTTTCAATTCTGATAAACAGACTCCAAAAAGGATGCCATAGTGACTTTCCGGCAGGGCATTCAGCTGAGCCGAAAGCGCAAGATTCACGGAAGTATATAACACTATTTCAAAAGTCTTTAAACCAAAATCCAAAATAAAGAACTAGCGACACGAAAGGAAAGAAGTGAGCAACACGTTGTTGAGAGATCCTCCGTTAAAGATCATTATTACTAAGGCAACCTCAGTGACTTCCGGCAAGGTATCCAATTAAAACCGAATACACTAGAATCACGAAAGTATGAGCTCGTATAGAATAAAAAGTGATCCACTCAGTGAATCCGCAATATTATCAAATTACACTGATACTCTAAGGACTTGGGATAGCAAAACAATTAAAATTACTATATCCATACTCATGACAACTGATAGGTGAGACAACTAACTGTGAGCTTTACTAATAAACCTTTTTCTGATGAATTGACTGAGCCCACTATTGTGGTCCATGTTTTATGTCAGCTCTTCAGATAGTTGACCCATTTTGGTGGGGTTACTCTGCAGCAGCTGTAGTTGCTGTGGCCCCACGTTGGGCGCCAAAAATTATGTAACAACCGATAGTTGACTCAAGTTGGTTGGTTTTACTGCAGCTGTTGTTGTTGTTGCTGCGCCAAAAATTATGTAAGCAACCGAATCGAATCGAGGCCCCGTGTTGAGCGTCAAAACTTTATGTAATCTTTAATAAGATCTTCTCGCACTCTGATTACGTTCTCATTTTGATCGTCCAACACACAAACGGATGGTGGGGTGATGGGGCGGGCGGAATTCTGATGTGTAGCGGCTTGGGACCCTACTGGTGGTAGCTCGTGCCGGGAGATGTGGGGGTGGGTTGTTGCTACCATTCTGAATTCCTGGAGTCATAATTTTATTTTTTTTAGGGTCCTGGTTATGTGGAGTGCAACTCCGAAGCAAGCAATCAAAACATCGATAATACTCATAAAAAAAAATTTGGGAGCATACCATCTGGATTGGAAAAAATAATGTTACGCGAGAAGCGCGGCAGCTTCGTTGGTGTTGGTTAGTAATGTCGGGGTGCACGGTGGTATTTGCCCCGATATAGCGCTCTATACCCACCCATCCAATTGGACTTCCTGCGCTGCATATTTATATTGAAAGTCCCCAAAAGAAAAAGTTTTGTTGTTCGACTTAAATTACATCTTCTGGCCAGTAGGAATTATAAAGCAATTTACGACTTCATTTCAATATAGTTAACAGGTTTATTCACGGTGCTTAAATTTCATTAAACAAAATCTTTGACAACAAAAAAAAACTAAAAGATAATTTTTGTTAAATTGGATTACAATTTTCGGGAAATTGTTGGACATTAGATTTCATAATATTTTTCGTAATATTCAAATTAAATTTTATTTATACAGTAGGACAGAAGTTCAATTTTTGATTTGCTAAAGATGGGTTTTCATACTTGGCTTCTGGTCTAACTAAAACAAGAGTTATTAAATATCTTGTTTAAATTACAATATTTTTCATAGCATACTTTTTAAATTACAATATTTTTCATAGCATGCTTTTTAAATTACAATATTTTTCATAGCATACTTTTTCTGGTATGCACTAAATCACGCAAGTTAACATTTGTATTTTTATTGCATACTTTTAGGTACGCGTTGAAATTACCAAATTGGGTTTTGTAACAATTAGCTTATGTATACTTTGCGTTGCAACTTAACCTATGCCATTTTTACTTTTAAAGTGTCGAGTGTGGGTATGAAGAATATATATATTTTTTTTTCCAAGTGATTTAATTAAAAATAAAATTTTCTTTTAGATAAAAGTTATTAATTTTCTGTTCTTTTTCTTCAATATATGCCAACATGGGTAAATATACGGGGTTTCATTTTTTATTATAATTTTTTTTCTTTGCCCCCTTTTCTTTATATAAATTTGTTCTTTCACTGCATAGGTGGGGTGAAAATTGTCGATAGTACAAAAAAAAATTTGCCACAGGGACGGTTGGTAAAAGCTAATCAGCCATTTCTCTTTTTTTTAAAAATCTCGTCCGTGTCACAAATTTATAAAAAAACATAGGCTGCAACTTACATGAATTATCCCGCGAAGAAAGGCCTTTCCACGTCGCTGGTACAGTGCAAGCCAAGTAGTTACCACGCAACTCACTCAACCATGCATGAACACTTAAATTCCTTTATAAGGTTAAATTAATATAATCACACATATTTGCATATATAAAAAAAAAACATTAAGCAAATTTTTTTAGAACAAAAAAAAATAAAAATAAAAAAATAATAAATCCTACTTTTAGGCACACATTTTATTAAATGTTATTGCCTGTTAATTATTGGTATTGATACCAATTAAAGAAATATTTTTTTTTAAACTGGAAACAATTACATTTTTTGGTTAACTACACCACACTTGGCACTTGTCTGTTAAGATCGGCTTAACATGGGAAATGAAAAAAAATTACAAAAAAAATGGCATCTCTTAAATTCCTAACTGGGGTTAGATGCGAGCATCACTTAACTAGGGTTATGTTTACGGCACTGCACTTCACTTGTAGATGAGGGGGGGTGATATTGGTGCTCCTATGGGCGCGGCGTGGTTCCTCCTGCAGGTTATGTCCGCTTGACGTGCGTCGACCAGGGATAGTGACATATCCAGATCATGCTGATCTCTCATGTCTACCCTTACACCATACTCACACCACGCTTACATCATCACACTTAGCAACGCAGAAAAGGAATTTGAATCACCCTCACATTATACTCGAAAGTTATGACAGCTGGACGATAAAACCAGAAATCTGAGGTTAAAGAAACGATCGAGACATCATAAAAGTCAAAGTCCATAAAAGACCAAAGTCCACGAAACGAGCAAATGCAATTATGAAATAATCACGTACATCTGGAGAACAAAGAACTCCCTTTATAAACAAAAATGAGCGAGTCTTCCTTTTAAGCAAAAGCATAGAATAAGTTGAGTATTGATTTGTACACCGAACAGCGCGGACATAAGTCTCGTCTTAGAGTTCCCGATTTTGTGAAGTTACTTTTAATATATCCATTGTTAAACATAAGTAGTTGATTAAATAAAGAAATCATTTTTTTTTTAATCAATTCTGTTGAAGCAAACATTTAATTGGCGCAGCCGGTAGGATATTAAAAAGAAAATTACAACTGTGTAACGTCGTGAAAACGTACTAGTGTTACGCGTAAGTTTTTTAGTATCCGCAAAAGGACCTCGCGATCCGTGAAATCTTTCTTTGAAAGAGAAGTAAAAATACCGCGAACAACAACAACGGAGGAGAATTTTTTTAAAATAATATTTTTTTTTGTATGTGAATAATTTTTTTGTGTGAACAAATATTTAATTTTTTTGTGTGCGTAAAAAGAAAAAAAAAAATCGAAACTATGGCCATATTGCAAGAAGGAGCATTAAATCAGGCGCTTGGACAAATCCGCCAAGTACCAAGTTTCGGAGGAGAAACGGATGAACTAGGAGCGTTCATCGGAAGGATCGACTACATCCGAGAGCTGTTCCGTACAGCAGATGACAGACAATTACACATAATCTATGGAGCGATACAGATGCAACTTCATGGAGAGGCGCTGAAAACATCATTGCGTTATCTACCAGGAGATTGGGCAGCACTCCGGGCAGTATTAATCACAGCATTCAAAACGCAAACACCGTTCGAAGAACTATTGAGGAAGGTCTACAACACATTCTACGGGGGAAGCATCCGTAAGTTTCTCGAGGAGCTCGAGCAAAAATCGTTTATAATATTGAATAAGCTAGTTATAGAAAACAATAATGAAAATAAGGTCTTATACTCTAAAGCATTAAGCAACACAGTAAGAGATGTAATACATAAAAGATTACCAGACAGGCTATATATGCAATTAGGTAGATACGACATAGATACTACAGAAAAACTCAAATCAGTTGCACAAGAATTAGGGTTATATGAAGATCGTATCGTAGAGAAACCAAGAAACCTAAATACACAATATAATAAGAACAATAATAGAACTTATCAAAATCAAAGACCCCAACAAAATTATAATCCAAACCAAAACCCAAGATACCAACAAAATAATAATTATTATCAAAATCAAAGACCACAACAAAATTATAATCCAAATTTTTATCCAAGAAATCAACAAAACTATAATTATACGAATCAACAGTCAAATAATGCACAAATGTTTAATGAATTTCAACAAAAGCTCAACCAGGGTAGAGCGCAAAATCCCATCAATTATCAGGCAAATCAGAATAATCAAAATAGTGGCAGACCACCTAGCCAACCCATAAAAAGACAAAGACCAAGTAACAGTGGGCAGTCCAGAATGGAATGGACGGAAAATTTTCATCAAATAGCCTCGGACCAAAACACAGAACACCATTCATAAACGTAACAATGAATAATATAAAATTAAGATGTCTTGTAGATACAGGATCATCAATTAACTTAATGAAAACAAATTTCCTAAACTATAATACAACAACAGAAAATACAACCTGCTATACCATAAATGGGGAAACAAGTCTAAAGACAAGTGTCTCACTTGCACCCAGTAAACTTTGTCCGACAGATCAGAAATTTTACTTACATGATTTTTCAGAAAATTATGATATCCTATTAGGCCGAACGTTCCTTAAGGATTGTAATTGTATGATCAACTACGAGGAAGAGTTTGTTGAGTTGAGTGGCTATACATTTTATTTTAAATACGATACTAAAGATAAAGAAAATCACATAAGAGAAGAGAATAATAAAAGTAAAGAAAATCAGGAAGAAACTAACAATGAAGAACCATCAGAAATAAAGGACGAACATGTCATGTATGCACTAGAAAATGAATTAAGTGAGGGAAATCAGTACCGTTTAGAACACCTAAACCAGGAGGAAAAAGCAGCATTAAAAAAGATTTTATTTGAATTTGACGATATACAATATAGTGAAAGTGACAATTTGACCTTCACCAATACAGTTAAACACGTCATCAATACAAAGGACGAAAGCCCTTGCTATAGAAAGCCATACAGATACCCTCAAAGCTATGACGAGGAAGTTAATAAACAAATGAAAGAAATGATACAACAAGGTATCATCAGGCCATCGAATTCACCATATTGTTCACCAATATGGATAGTACCCAAAAAAGAGGACGCATCAGGACAGAGAAAATATAGGATAGTAGTGGATTATCGTAGTCTTAATGAAAAGACAATTAGCGATAAATATCCCATACCTATAATGGACGAAATATTGGACAAATTGGGAAGATGTCAATATTTCACAACCATTGATTTAGCGAAAGGGTTCCATCAGATTCAAATGGATGAAAAATCCATTGCTAAAACAGCATTCTCTACCAAAACCGGTCATTATGAATACACTCGTATGCCATTCGGTTTGAAAAATGCACCAGCAACTTTTCAACGTTGCATGAATAATATCTTAGGAGACTTAGTACACAAAAATTGTTTAGTATACATGGATGATATAATTGTGTATTCCACTTCATTGGAAGAACACATACTGTCATTGATAAAAGTTTTCAAGAAGCTCAGAGAAGCAAATTTAAAATTACAGCTAGATAAGTGCGAGTTCATGAAAAAGGAAACCGAATTCTTAGGACATGTAATAACGACAGAAGGGATAAAACCGAACCCCACCAAAATTAAAGCAGTAAAAGAATTCCCAATACCAAAAACTCCGAAAGAAATTAAAAGATTCCTAGGTTTGTGTGGATTTTATAGAAAATTCATACCAAACTTTGCTAAAGTTGTGAAACCAATGACATTAAAATTAAAGAAAGGAGAGAAAATAAATATAAAAGAACCCACATATACAGATGCATTCGAAAAACTTAAATTATTAATAATGTCCGATCCAATACTAAGATACCCAGATTTTAACAAGAAGTTTTCACTCACGACCGACGCTAGTAACTATGCATTAGGAGCAGTACTATCACAGGAACATAAACCATTATGTTACGCCAGTAGAACTTTAAATGAACATGAAATAAAATACTCAGCTATAGAAAAAGAATTACTAGCAATAATATGGGCAACTAAAAATTTTAGGTCATACTTATTTGGCAGAAATTTCGAAATACTAAGTGATCATAAACCTCTCATATGGCTGAACAACATAAAGGAACCAAACATGAAGCTACAAAGATGGAAGATACGATTAAATGAATTTGACTATGAAATTAAATACATACCGGGAAAGGAAAATCACGTAGCTGACGCGTTGTCAAGAATTAAAACGGAAGAAAATAATGTAATAGAAAATTTCATGGGAGATACACCAGATAGCGTAGAAGCAACAATACATAGTGCAAACGAAGATAATCAGAATTGCATACAATATACTGAAAGGCCATTGAATTATTACAATCATCAAATAGAGTTAATAAAAGGAACTAACGAAGAGGTTACAAAAATAAATTATTATCATAAAACCAAAATAACCATAAATTACACAGAAATGACAATGGAAAAAGCGAAGGAAATTATAAAAGAATATTTTTGCAGTAAGAATAGCGTTATGTACCTTCCACATGAAAACGATTTTGCAACATTCCAAAAAGCATATATAGAAATAATAAAAAGAGATTGTCCGATTAAAACCATGAGAACTACAAGGAAATTAATTGATGTCCAAAACTATTCCGAATTAAAACAAATTATACTAAATGACCATACGAAACTCCTACATCCAGGAATAGAAAAAACAATAGTAATGTTTAAAAGAAAATACTATTTTCCAGATTACCAAAAATTAATCCAAAATATAATTAATGAATGCGAAATATGCAATATCTCAAAAGTAGAACACAGAGACACCAAATTTAATTACGAAATAACACCAGAAGTTTTTAACCCCAGGGAAAAATATGTTATAGATTTTTACATGATTAACAATAAACAATTTCTTTCATGTATAGACGTATACTCTAAATTTGCAACTTTAATCGAAATAAACGGTAAAGATTGGCTAGAAACAAAAAGAGCATTATTAAAAATATTCAATGAAATGGGAAAACCAGTGGAAATAAAAGCAGATAAAGACTCAGCATTCATGAGTGCAGCACTGAAAATATGGTTAGAATCAGAAAATGTTAAAATAAATATAACTACAAGTAAAAACGGAATCTCAGATGTGGAGCGATTCCATAAGACAATAAATGAAAAATTAAGAATAGTTTCTTCTGATACAAACGAAGAAAATAAATTAACAAAATTTGAAATAATAATATACACTTATAACCATAAAACAATTCATAACACTACTGGTAGAACACCAGCTGACATCTTTATTTATGCCGGATCACCAGCATATGATACACAATTAAATAAAATAAAAAAGATCAATAAACTGAATGAAAAAAGAAAGACTTACGAAATAGACACGAATTATAGGGAAATGCCACTTGTAAAATCAAAGATAACAAACCCTTTCAAGAAAACAGGTGCTATAAAACAATTAGACAGTAAACATTTTGAGGAAACGAATAGAGGAAGAAAAATTATACATTATAAAACAAAATTCAAAAAGAAGAAGATAATAAATAAAAATAAATATAATAACAATTTCAGGTCAACTACGGAAGATTCATCTACCGGTCAACCTAATATTAATGATAACGCTAATGTTAACCATAACAATAAGTAATACACAAAATATAGAAGTGAATCAGGTGAAAGCAAGGAATGGATATATGTTATTTAAATCAGGTTCAATAAATATACCATCTGAATATGAATATCATTGCTTAAGAATAAATCTAACAAAAACAGAATTAACAGCAGAAAATCTAATAGCTCAAACGCAAGTCTTTAGTGTATTACCTCAAATCGAATATTTAGTAGAGAAACTTGATCGAGAAATGAATGGTATAAGAATAATTAAAAGACAAAAGAGAGGACTGTTAAATATAGTAGGAAAAGGGTACAAATATTTATTCGGAACATTAACAGAGGATGATAAGAACGAACTGACCGAAAAGATAGAAGATTTGGAATCAAATAGCGTACAGATAAATGAACTAAATAAAGTAATAGAAGCAATAAACCACGGATTAGACTTAATGAGTAAAATGACTGAAGTAAAAGAACAAAATAAAAAACTAAGCTTATTAATATTCAACCTACAACAATTTACAGAATACATAGAAGATATCGAAATGGGTATGCAACTATCTAGGTTGGGAATTTTCAATCCAAAATTATTAAAGCATGATCATTTATTGAATGTTGATTCAGAAAAACTATTAAACATAAAAACATCAACTTGGATAAAATTAGATTCAAATGAAATTATAATTATGTCACATATACCAAGGGTTCTAGTAAGTGAAAATTTATATTCAATAATACCATACCCCGATGAGGAAAATAACATTTTAACCGAAAATATAAGAAATAAATATTATATACACGAAAATAAGACATACACAACAAACAAAAATATGATAATAATAAGCAAATGTATTAACGGTATATTAAAACAAAAACAAGTAGAATGTAAGTACACTAAAACAAGAAAGAACTATGAAATAAATTTCATAGAACCAAATGTAATCCTAACTTGGAATTTACCGAAAACAACACTCGAACAAAATTGTATCCCACAGAAAATTGAAATTTCAGGAAATAACATTATAAAAGCAACAAACTGCAAGGTACAACTAGAAGATATACAGATATCAAATGTAAATTCAGGATTCACGCAAACAATATATATCGGCAATAATGTAACTAAAACAGAACCATTAGAATTGTTGCGAACTAAAGAATTAATAAGAAGCCATATAAAAACCAATAATACATTATTAACAATAAGTTTAACATCAGTAGCCATTATTATTAGGTTGGGGGTGTGTGCACTGCAACCTGGTAGATGTATTGTGCCCCCTTCTGGGCTTTAGAGCTCCTCCATCAACCCAAGCTCTTGCACAAATGCTAGAATTTTCATTGGGTTGAGGGCCACTATGTCACTGCTCATCATGACATGCATCCCCAAGATGTTGCTTCTTTTCCTTACTAGGGCTACACACTCTGCTAGGATGTGCATTGAGGATTCCTCCTCGCTTTCACAGAACCTGCAGAGTCCGCTACTGATTATACCCAGCTTGGCTAGGTGACTTCTTAGTCTACAGTGTCCCGTCAGTAGACCGGTGAGTATTCTAAGATTGTTTTTGCTCATGGCTATAATCTGCTTAAATCGCTTTTGATTATAGCCACCCATAAGACATTTGGCTTGTCGGAGTCCTGGTGCCTCTGCCCAGCTCCATTGCCTCCTCTGTCCTTCTTCTTTCCTAAGCGCCTGCCGTATCGTGTGCCTTCCGATGCCACAATACGGTTCAGGTCCCACTAGGGGTCTCTCCGCCCCCAATCTTGCTTGCCTGTCGGCCAGTTCATTCCCAGCTATGTCCGTGTGGCCCGGGACCCATCTTAGGGTGAGCCTATTGGTTGCCCCGAGTCGGTCAAGTCTGGATCGTGCTTCTAGGACCACTTTAGAAGTGATTTTCGTCCCACTAATAGCGTTTAACGCTGCTTGACTATCGGATAGGATGGATATATCCGTATTCCGGTAGTTACGCACCAGGTTAAAATCCGCACACCTTCCTATCGCACACACTTCAGCTTGGAAAATGCTGGTTTGCGTTCCTAGGGATTCGTGATACGATATCCGAGGGCCCACCACTCCTAGGCCTGTGCCCTGGCTGGTGAGTGATCCGTCGGTGTACCATTTTATGGTGTGCGGTTTCATGGGATGGATGTCATCCAGTGACGTCCATTCCTTTTTGCTGCTCATCTGAACTTTGAAATTACGCTCGAATATGTATTCGGCTGCCATTTCATCCCTAGGTTGAACCAGCAGGGGAAGTTCATCTGAAAGTCGTTGGGCATCTTTTTGGCTAAGGATGTGATAGCCTCCAACTCCTTCCGCTGACATCCTTAAGAGCGTAGCTTTCTGTTGGAGCCTTATTGTGTGATGGAGTGGTGTTATCTCCATTAAGGCTTCCAAGGCCATTGTTGGACAGGTGCGCATTGCCCCTGTCATGCATACGCAGGCCAGTCTCTGCAGTTTCTGCAGCTCTCTTTTCACGGTGATAAGCCGTGCTCTATCACCCCATGCTATTACTCCATAAGTCAGCATGGGTCTCACTACCATTGTGTATAGCCATCGCATAATCTTTGGTGATGTACCCCATGACTTTCCGGCTATACTCCGGCACGTATAGAGTGCTCTAGAGCACTTCGATACCGTGTTTTCTACATGGGTGCCAAAGTTTAGCTTGCTGTCAAATGTGACCCCTAGGTACTTAACTTCCCTACTGGTTTCTAATAGGCATCCTGAGAGCCGTATTTGTTTCATCCTCTGCAGTTTATACCGTCTAGTAAAGGGGACGATGACTGTTTTTGTAGGGTTTAGGTTGAGTCCAACCTCCATACACCAGTCACTCGTTATTTTTAACCCTGTCTGGACTATATCGCAGAGTGTCTCCTCAAATTTGCCTCTCGCTATTATTACAATATCATCGGCATAGCCTTGACATTGGATACCTCTGGTGGTAAGTCTGTTAAGCAGTTCGTCTACTAACAGACTCCAGAGTAGCGGAGATAGTACACCCCCTTGTGGGCAGCCTTTGGTGGTTAAGACTGTAACTTTACTATCATGTGTTGATGCGGTGGCTTGTCTGGACCCCAGTAGTGCCAGTATCCACCTACTGGTGGTGGAGTCCAAACCCCTTCTTTCAAGGGTGGCCCTAATCGCATCGTGTGACGTGTTGTCAAAGGCGCCTTCTATGTCCAAGAAGGCGCACAGTGCTATCTCCTTATTATCAATTGTTGAGCTTAACATGCTCTTCAGCTGATAAAGTGCAGTGTCCGTGGACCTGCCCGCTCTATAAGCATGCTGCGTTGTGTGCAGCGGACTCTGCATCAGCAGAGTGCTTCTAATATTGTAGTCCACCAGCTTTTCCAATGTTTTCAATAAAAACGAAGTCAAGCTGATGGGTCTGAAGGACTTTGGGTTGGTGATGTCTTTCTTCCCAGCCTTGGGGATGAAGACCACCCTAGCACTTCTCCAAGCGCTCGGTATAAAACCGAGGGCAAGGCTACCCTGCAGTATCTTCTTGATGCGGGAGAGGAGTAAGTCCTTGCCGATCTGTAAAAATACTGGTGATATCCCGTCTAAGCCTGGAGACTTGTAGGGCTGGAAAGTACCAATTGCCCATTTCAATCTTTCGGCTGTGACTGTCAGCTTGGCACATGCCCAGTCAGCAGTCGACGGTCTATACCTGCTCCCTCTCACGATAATTTCTTCCCGATAGGGTATGCTACCTGGGAAGTGCGTTTCGAAAAGGAGCTCAAGCCTTTGCATATTGCTGTTCGTAAAGGAGTTGTCTCTACGCTTCAATGCTAAGTTAGCATCAGGCGTTCGCTTTGACATAGCTCTATAGAGCCTGGCGCTTTCGCTTGTGCTAACAATGCTTTCGCAGAATTTCCTGTAGTTCTGCCTTTTGGCCTTCCTGATCTCCTTGTTATAGGAGGTCAGACTTTCACGGTACCTCTCCCATCCTCCGTCTCTCTTTGCTTTGTTGAAGAGGCGACGTGTGGTTGAACGTAGCCTTTCCAGGCTCTCGTTCCACCAGGGAGCATCTTTGACCATGCGTTTTTTCCCTAAGGGGCAACTATCCATAAAAGCATCTGTTATGCTTTTATTTAAATCTCCTACAGCTCTCTCTAGCTCAGGTGGGGTTCTGGGTATACCAGATGTCCCGTTGGAGAGGTTGAGCTCTAGGGTGGACTTGAACTTTTCCCAGTCTGTCTTTCTGGGGTTCCTACTGGGGGTACTACTATCCGTATTTAGCTTCAGCTTAAATCGGATTATCTTATGGTCTGACATAGATTCCTCTGGAGAGACGTGCCAGTCCCTAAGATGAGGTTTTAGGGACCGACTGACCAGGGTGATGTCTAAGACTTCCTCCCTAACCCTTGTTACAAATGTCGGTGTAGATCCGACATTACCTACTTCTAGATTATATTTAGTAATAAAATCTGTTAGGTACTCACCCCTTGTGTTGATGCCGCTGCTGCCCCATATCGAGTGGTGCGCGTTGGCATCACATCCGATAACTATCGGCATCTTCTCCTTCTTGCAGCACTCCACCAGTCTCTCAATTTCTGGTGGTGGGCAGGGTCCATCTCCTGCGAAGTATGCCGACACAAATACCATAGAGGCAGTGTCGCCAGTGGCCTGGACCATTATCGGGACACAATCTCTAGTTAAAAATTCTGAAAGGATAGTGAAATTAGTACTTTTCCTTACCATGATGCATGCTCTAGGGGCTAGATTTCTCTGATCCCAGATTACCTTCGATTCGGATGTATAAAGGCCTTTAATGCCGTTATACACCCATGGCTCCTGTACCAGGGCTAGCCCAAGATGTTCTTTGGTGAACATTCTAGCCAGCACCGCCGAGGCTGCTTTGGCGTGGTGAATGTTCACCTGGGCCACCCTGGTATCGATGATTCTAGTCATGACTAGAGGATGGGCTCCAGTTGCCATGGTGTCTGGGGCCTGGAGCTGCCCTCGTCACCGCTGCTCGTCATTGTGACGTCAGCAACTGCCGCATCCTCTTGCAGCTCCTTCTCTAACTCCTGTGAGGACATCGTCATTTCGTGGTCCTCCACCTCCTCTTCGTGGCAGAGCGTCACATCCGCTAGGTCCTCGTCCTCTGCAAGGTCTTCCGACGTGTCGACGGGCTGTAGCGGGTGGATGCTTGGTGCTGCCACGGGGGCAAAAGATGTGGTGGGGATGTCCTCCACATCTGCCTCTCTGTCTTTCGGTGCGGTAGGCTTGTTTGCCCCGACCTTCTTTTTGAGACCATTCACATGGATGGTCCCGTACCTGAAAGAGAGTTGGTGTCCTCTTTCCTCTATGACTTTTTTGGATAGCTCGTCTATCCCAATAACCAGGAGTGATCCACCTCCTTCGTCTCTCCTGGATATTAATTTCCAGGCCCCGATATCCATACTATTCTGGTTGCTTATCAGAGCCAGAATAAACTCCGAGGTCCTGTCTATGCTTCTTGGGCAATAGATGGTAATGCTGTGGGGCGACGGTATTTCGTCTCCCACTCTGCATGTGAGGGGCACGCCCTTCCACCAGCGCAGCTTCGGTGCGACGGCTCTCAGCCAATTGGCTGAGTCTTCGTCGGAGCACTCAATGGTCAGGAATCCAACCCGAAAATGAATGCCCGCGAACGAGACCGCCCATCCAGAATCAACCACCTCGTCCAGGATGGTGTTTTCCAGCACCGACATGTCTTCGTGACTGAGCATTACCTGGGGGTATTCCACCGGTAGCACGGCCACTTTCACTTTCTTCGCCATATCCGCGTATGACGATCGAGGTCCGGCGGTTGCTAGAGGGTTGGTCCTCATGGCCGCACGTGACGTGCTTGGACGCATGTCCAAGCCTTCTGGGGCCTTGTTGGCCGGTACTCTTGCCACTGCAGGGGCTTTCGCCTGCGGGCATGCCCTTTTTGGGGTTGCCGTCGGTGGCGTAAGGGCGTTGCTACGCCTCTTTGTGGCTGGTGTCGGTGCCACAGCTGCCTCCCTTGGCTCCTTCGCCTTCTTTAAGGCCTCACCTGGAGCAAGCCCTTGTTGGAGGTACCGGAGGTACCATTTGACCCGTGAACCACATAGGTTCCGCCGATTCGGGTCATCCAACCCACCTGGTTCGCCCCTCGGTGGCAGGAACTCCTCCTTTTTCTTCGGGCGTCGTCCGCCCTGCCTAGCAGCAGCATTTGGTGCAAGGTGCTGTGGTCGGGATGGTCCGACCACATTCCAGCGTGTCTGCTGCGCTCCTCCGATTGGTGCTGGAATAGCCCGGGGTGGAGGCTGGTCTGCCACCCTTTGGGTTCTTTGCCATTGAGTGCCCCGATTCTCGATAGAACGGTTCGGGGCTTGCTGTGCCTGCGGCACTCTCCTATATAGTGCTGGAGTAGCACGGTGTGGAGGCTGGTCTACCACACTGGAGGATCTCCGACCGTCTAGGCCTCGATCCTCCAACTGTCTTGCAACAGCTTCCGCTGGGAGATCCTGCGGAATGTTTAGGTTGTTAATTTTTCTTGACATAATTTGTCCCACGAGCTGCGGAGAAATGAGTGTCCACCCGGGCAGAGATCCGCGATACCCGGGTAAGGCTGAATAGAACAGGCGGTCGCCATTTGCCTGAGCACACCGTTTATGACTGGGCTATTTGTATACCGGGCCCCCAGCCAGGCTGACTATCGGCACGGTACGATTAACACCTTAGCCCGGCCCGGTGTGAGATTTGGGGGATGGGATAGGTAGGTAAGTGTGTAGGGGAGTTGGGGGTGTGTGAGGCTATACTTTTAAGAGGCGGCAACACAAGCGCCTTGTCGGTATGCATTCGGTGTCATACCCGCTGTTTGTCCGGGACTGCTTATTTACGAGAATTCTCGTGTTATTCGCAGCTAACCTCCCAGTGGGAGGCCGTTCACGATTAACACCTTAGCCCGGCCCGGTGTGAGATTTGGGGGATGGGATAGGTAGGTAAGTGTGTAGGGGAGTTGGGGGTGTGTGAGGCTATACTTTTAAGAGGCGGCAACACAAGCGCCTTGTCGGTATGCATTCGGTGTCATACCCGCTGTTTGTCCGGGACTGCTTATTTACGAGAATTCTCGTGTTATTCGCAGCTAACCTCCCAGTGGGAGGCCGTTCGCTATCCGCAACCCGCGACCCGCCTGGTGGCCTCAGCTCAGCCCCGTTCGAACCATCCCACAAGTTCTTACGCTCAGGATCAGTAGCCATACTGACAATAATAATAATAAGCTACCTATTGTTAAAGTATAAGAAAATACCAAAACAAATAACAATAAGATACAGGAAAGGCTCAATAATAAAAATACCTAATGAAATCGAGGACAAAACAGCTACAGAAAATACCCATAATTTAAGTATGTACCCCACGTTAAACGCTTGAGGACAAGCTAAACTTTAAAGGGCGGGGAAGTGACATATCCAGATCATGCTGATCTTGCATGTCTACACCCATACCACACCCACATCACGCTTGCATGCATACTTTCTGTAAACAACACTTGCATTATCACGCTTAGCAACGCAGAAAAGGAATTTGAATCACCCTCACATTATACTCGAAAGTTATGACAGCTGGACGATAAAACCAGAAATCTGAGGTTAAAGAAACGATCGAGACATCATAAAAGTCAAAGTCCATAAAAGACCAAAGTCCACGAAACGAGCAAATGCAATTATGAAATAATCACGTACATCTGGAGAACAAAGAACTCCCTTTATAAACAAAAATGACCGAGTCTTCCTTTTAAGCAAAAGCATAGAATAAGTTGAGTATTGATTTGTACACCGAACAGCGCGGACATAAGTCTCGTCTTAGAGTTCCCGATTTTGTGAAGTTACTTTTAATATATCCATTGTTAAACATAAGTAGTTGATTAAATAAAGAAATCATTTTTTTTTTAATCAATTCTGTTGAAGCAAACATTTAATTATATATACGTATATATTTATTTAAATATTTTAATTTAAATATTTATGCACGTTTTGCGTTTATTATAATTCTTCCAATTGGATCGCACGACTCTTTCGTCTCCGTAACATTGAGAGTTTGACCGCAGCAACAACATCAGCTTGTCTTACGCATTTCGAAAAGTTGCTCACTGAGCGCTTATTGAGTGAGAATTGCATTTGAGCGTTTTCTGTGCGGTTCGTTTATCTGCTTATCTCTCCTCTTAAGCGGCCTCCTGCATGTCTCTACTAATTTAGGGTGGACCATAATCGTACTTAAAAACGGCTACTACAGAGGGCTTATGTTATTGGCGTACATCAGTCAGTACATTAATGATTTCGCTTTGCATTCGTTGAAGATTAGAAGCTATTGCCGTAAGTTCTGACCTCAGCGTAATATACCATTGAAATAATTGGGAGTACGCTGGTACGAGGCCTGACCGGAGGCTATCCTCCGGTACCACGGGTAATCAGGAGCCGCAGAACTAAGTTCTGTCCTGGTTTTTGGTTGCGGCCCTTCGGGGAGTATCGTGGTGGTTGTGACTTAACACCCAAATGCGGGTAGAGTTTTTAACTCGGCGTGTTGTTGCGCTATACAACAAGGGTGCCGTGACCCATAGATCGGAAGTCGTTTAGATAGGCGGCGCTCCTAACCAAGGTGGAAGTTCACGACCAAACAGAAGTGACTTTAATTGGTACCTGAGGAATATAAGTTCCAATGGGGCGGTAATTAACGCATAATTTAATTCTTGTGCTTGGCACCGTGAGATTAAGCTTAATCTGCAGGTGCTCACGTAAAACCCATTGACATTTCATACCATTGAAATGTGTGGAAGTGAAACTCATCTTTCATTACATTCTGAATTTGCTCTTCCAAATGACATAATCGTTTAGAGTAAACTATTTCACCTCGTTTCAAGACATTTATCGTGGAGTCAATCAACGATGTTTGGTTTTGAAATAATTCCAGGAGATGGTTTTCATTTTCCTTCATTTGCAGTATAGTTTTAGACATGTCCTTTGCATATGTAGTCTAACACGCCGAACAAACTACTGGCGATGTTTCCCACGATGTCCAATGGTGCTCTCTGTTTCCGTCAGTAACATATTTTCCATAAATAGTTCTTCTTCTTCTTTGTCGTACCTTTGGAAAATGTATCTATGTCGGTCCAATAGGGTTTTAAGTCCAAGTATGCCACTATCGTCCAGTCAGCTACTGCTAACTGGGTTGCTCCAATTTTTTTAAAATATATGCCAGGCTTTGATCCAAACTGAATTATGTTTATCAATTGAGCTAATGTAAGCGGCAATAGAAGCAACGTAATCAACATCGTTGTAGTTAAGGAACTGATATTAATCTGCCTCCTTTTCTTGGGATGTGAACTTTCATCTGATTGCTCACTTTCCATAGGATCATCTACTGGGTGCTTATGGGTGGGTTCCTCTTCGTTAAATAGAGGAGCTACGTGCTGAATCTCCCTCCTAAAAGTTCCTTTGGAGGCTTTCACATCGACGACCCTCACGAAATTATCTTTTCCATGATAAACTCGAACAATTCTGCCCATGGGCCATTGTAAGACTGGAGTGTTGTCTAGTTTTAGTAGAACCAGAGCTCCTTCTTCGATGTTAGCTGATGATCTTCGCCATTTTTTACGTTGCTGCAGCTGTTGAAGGTATTCATGAGACCACTGTGTCCACAACGAGTGTCTTAAGTTAGACACTGCTTGCCATCGTAGTCCTAGTGTTTTGGGTTGCTGGGTTGCTTCACTGTCGGCTTGCGCGGTTAGTGGTTCTCCAATAAGAAAATGTCCTGGTGTTAATGCAGTGATATCATTTGGATCATCTGATAGAGGCGTTAACGGACGGGAGTTGAGTATCGCTTCTATCTCAACTATGACAGTTTCCAACTCTTCGTTTGTAAAATTAGCCGTTGTAACATTTTTTAATAGAAGATGTTTTGCTGATTTTACGGCAGCTTCCCATAGTCCGCCAAAATGTGGTGCTCGAGGAGGTATGAATTTAAATTGGACTCCTCTATTGTTGCATCCTTGTATTATTGCAGCTTGAGCCTTTTCTGAATGAATTGCATCTTCTAGTTCTTGGACCACAATGTTTGGCATTTTCCTCGGCGGCTAATAAAGCGTCGCAGTGCTGCAAAGAATGCCTCTGTGGTAAGATCGCTTACCAATTCCAAATGAACAGCCTTTGTCGTGAAGCAGCAGAAGATTTCAATGTATGCTGTGTTCGGCTTTTTTCCACGAATTTTGTAGTGGATTTTGAAAAGTCTAAAGTAGTCAACACCGGAGTTCAAAAATGGTCTAGCTTGTGTGACTCGGAGTGGTGGTAGATTGTCCATAATCTGTCCCATTAATTATACCCTTAACCCATTAAAAATGGGTAAAAGGTTAAAATGGTTTTGTGCAAATGTATGTAACAGGCAGAAGGAAGCATCTCCGACCCCATAAAGTATATATATTCTTAATCAGGATCAACAGCCGAGTCGATATAGCCCTGTCCGTCTGTCCGTCCGTCCGTCTGTCCGTCCGTCCGTCCGTCTGTATGAATACGCGGATCTCAGAGACTATAAGAGCTAGAGACTTCAAATTTGGAATATAAGTTCTCGTGTATCAGGCGCAGATCAAGTTTGCTTTATTTTATAACTGCCTCAGTTTCGGAATTATCGATACTTTTCGATTTCCGATAGCAATAAATTCCACAATTTAAGAGGCAAAGGCCTCTAATTTATACATAATATGCGTATACATATTATTGATCAATTGCCAAAATTTCATTAAGATCGGATAAGAAATACCAAAGTTACAGTCGAAAATATATTTTTATATTGATCTTGCTGTCAGCAGCCGCAAGCATTTTCAGTATGCATACATAGGGGAGCGCATGTGTGAGAAAGAGATGGCATGATAATCGACGCTAGCGTCTATATATATTTGTGTGTATTCTGCAGAACCCCGATAAGTACTGTTTCGTGTACGTATGTATGTCTGTATGTATGTATGTATATGCATGTGAGCAAAAATACTCTGTAAGAAATGCACTTCCAGAACTGAACATTTGAGTGCAAATCATTTTAAAGGAAAATTAGCAAATAAAACTAAAATATATTTAACAACTGGGTTAAGGGTATACCGTAGTCGAGTCAACTCGACTACAGCATCTTACTTGTTTTGGCTTTGCATTAGTGCACTTTGCAGTTTTGGACAATAGTTCTTGCCATGCTCTTTCCCTTTATTATCCATAATTGCTGTCTTGATAAGGTCAGCAATGCTTGTGGGCCGCAATGCATGTTATCCTTATGAATTCGTCCAAGAATAATGTTTACGATTGGATCGTTGTTTGGTAACAGCATTGGGTGCTTGGCGTTGAACTATATATGTGCTGCTTCCAGTCGACCTCCTACTCGCAAGATGCCATCTTGATCCAAGAAAGGTGCTAGAGATTTAATGACACTTTCTCTTCGCGGCTCCTTTAGTTTTTTAATTTGTTTAATATCGTCGATAAAATCATATCGTTGTATGTTGCGGACAATGATTTTTATACCAAAATGATATAATTATACTATTATACCAAAATGGTATTATTATACTATTATACCAAAATGGTATAATAGTATATTGGTTTTGTGCAATGTCCGTCATGCTGTCTGTCCGTATGTCCGTCTGTCCGTCTGTCCGTCTGTCCTTCCGTATGAACGCGCGTTCCTCCGACACCCTTAGAGATAGAGACTTGAAACTTGGAACGTATACTGGAAAGTACCCTCAAAAGTTAAAGTGTCTTGGGTTTGGACCTACGTCCACTAGGGAGCTAGAAAATCGATAAATTCGATTTTAGCAAATCGATAAATCCCCATATCTCTTACAATTTAATGAATATAGTCACCAATTTTGGTTGGTAGGTTGTTGGCGAGGTCCTTGAAAGATCGGCATGTGCCACGCCCACCTCCGACGACCCCATCACCCCTGCCCCTA